>JAKCPI010019933.1:0-28987 GCA_023213315.1 Euborellia annulipes | reverse complement strand
GATATAACATTTATTGACAGAAAAATATTTATTTTTGTTGCCATGGCAACCATTTCTCCTATCTTTCCTCTGAAGTACAATAGTACAGCGAGGCTGCCTTGTATACCAAGGGTCAAGGGTACGGATACCAGGCTGTCCTATGATTTTATTTAAGCCATTTGCATACCAAATAAATAAGAGTGCCTGGACTCAAATATATATGGGTCATTCCATGCCAATTTTTTCCTGACCCCCGCTCAAAATTTCCTATCTTTTTTCTACCCCTTAAAAGACATTTTTGAGAATTTTTTCAAATTTTTTTTACCCAACTAAAAAAAAGTTATGAATTTTTGAAAAAAATTGCTCTCTTTTTCAAATAACTATAACTTATTTTAAAATTGATATTTCGGAACCCCGCAGGGCTATAAAAATTTTGTTTTTTAATGTAGTTTTCAGAAAAAAATACAAAAATTATTTCAGGAGCCCGGAATATATGAAATATTTCAGTTTTTTTGAAAAAACCCTAATTTTAAATCTGACCATTTTTTTTTTTTAACTCAAAAAAAAGTTCAACTAATTCTACAATTATCCCCCCTAATTTCAAGATGTGGCGACGATTACTTCTATTTTTTTTTTTTTTGGTTATAAAAAAATTTTTCTTGAAATTTTTTACGTAACTTTTTTATGAAATTTTTTCAGCTTTCTCGTGAAACTTTAGAAGTTGAAAAATAATATTTTATTCGAAAATTTTAAGTCATCATACTAAAAATTGTTTTTTTTTTTTTCAGTCTCGTACTGTACTGAAAAAAAGGTAAAATGATGATACGATTTTTGTATAGGAAATACAAGTTTCGGCTGAAAATCCTGTTTAGATCGGAATATACATTTTAATTTAAAATAAAAAATAATTGATTTATGAATTTTCATCAAAATCGTTAAAGCATATTTTGAGAAAATCGAAATCGAATCTTTTCCTTCTTGAGATATTTTGTTCACAGACTATAGTCTGCAACATATATGTTGCGAAAAACACTTTTTTTTTAACTCAAAATGTATAATAGTATGGCATGTTCATTTAATAAATGTTAATTCCACGCCTTTAGAGGATTCATGTCATGTATAGCAAATTATTATGTGAATGCTGATAAAAGAAGATTTCTCATCCAAAAATAGATAAATTAGGCCTGTCTGTTTGTTAAATTTTCATACGCAACTAATCTCTTTAACAGAGAAGAGTGTAATTTTACTTTTTTTTTTTTTTTTTTGATCCAAATTTTCTGCATGTTAAATTTAAACATTTAAAGATGATCGAAAATGACACATTAAGGCCTCTCCAGAGGAAGTGAATTGGGTGATTATAAATTTAAGTAGGTTATTTTTATAAAATGTAATTTCATTTCATAAACGTCAACTGTTATTCAAATAGAGTGCTTTAGACAATAACTAGCCGCATAGCTCGCCTTCGATTTTAGGATATTTCTTGTTTATTTTTACTTTCTCTTACCTCTATATATATGTTAATATATATAGAGAGAGAAAGTATTGGTTTCATGTCAAAAATTCGATGTCGAGATTTTTGATGGATATACACGTTTTGAGGTCCCCAGAATCCAAAAAAGTGGTTTTCGCGACATGGTCTGTCTGTGTGTCTGTGTGTGTGTCTGTGAACAAAATATCTCAAGAACGAAAGGAGCTAGGAGGTTGACATTTTATATTTAAGTTAGGCACCCCCATGGGACGTGACACGAAGCTTTTGAACAAAATCGACCAAAGAGTACTAGTACTTTACTGATGCACTTTTTCAGTTTTTTTCGATTTTCTCAAAATTTGCTCCAACGATTTTTTTTTAAATTCAAAAATCAATTATTTTTTAGATTCTCTATAAAATGTATATTCTCATTTTGTGATTGAAATCTTCTGAAGACCACTTTACTCTTGTACTCCATAGAAAAGATAGGAGAAATGGTTGCCATGGTAACAAAATATAAATATTTTGCCATACTTATAAATTTTACATCTTGAAAATCGAATGTACCCTACTGTCGGGAACTAAATACATGTCGACACAAAAAATCTGGTGAGACAAGCACAGTACACGCCCCCGGGTCTGGCGTAGTAGGTAGCGTGCCTAATTCCTATACCAAACGTCGCGGGTTCGGACCCAGGCAGTCCGATGATTTTATTTAAGCCATTTGGATACCAGATGGCTTAAATAGAAATGCCTGAACCCCAAATTGATATATTAATTACAACGGTTATCGTCAAAGTCTTATATGGCCTCAGTTGCCGAAAAGACTGTGTGAATGTGTGTGTGAGTGTGAGTGTGAATGAGAAAAAGTGTGAATGTTTTTTTTTAAATAAAAAAAAAAAAAGCACAGTACACAACTTTCGATTACCGGAAGGTAAGAGAAAGTTGTGTGCTGTGCGCCAGTCACACCAGATTTTTTTTTCGATAGTCAAATTAATCAAATATTTTGGAATAAAAAGAAAACTACCAAATAGATATAGGCAACCTTTTATCATCTGAAAGAGAATTAAATTTCACGTCCCATGGCATCACAAAAAGTAGCATGTTCCATTTGAAAAAATCAAGTTATCCATGATTGAAATTTTCCAAATTGGCATGGCCATATCTCCCAACCTAAGAATAACTCCGGGTTCCCCATCTGGCCTACATTAGTACATTTCATGGTTAGTAACCTCACAAAAGAACAGTCCCCTAAGTTTTATGGTTCGCTCGATATTCAATTTTTTCCAGACATCAGTTTTTTCACAAAAGCCCGATTTGCGGCTAAACGGTTTGGTTTGGAATACATTGCATGACATAAACTCATACTAAAATTGGCCGTAGAATCCAAATATGCAATAATATACAGGGCGTTCCATTTAAAAAAACATAACTTTGATATGGACCACCCTGTATATGAGGTACAATTGAAACAAAAATATTTTAAATTTGTAGCCCTAAAGGCCCCACATTATGCACGATCAAACAAACTTTAAAAATGTCCTTTAATAAGCTCACAATCTTCCGTCCACGCACTATTGGCCCACCCTGTATAAGAAAGAGAAAGTAAAAGCAACACTCTTGTTATTATTATTATAATATCAGACAATGATTTTTAACTATTTATTTATTTTATGAATAAATTTAGTTCAAGAATAAAACACATTATTATTTCCCTAATCTCTCTCTTTCTGTGTTGTGTTGAGAGACGAGGATCTATTCCCGTTGAGGTTAACAGGTGTTTGCAGCTTGCATGTAAAAGAGAATGGGAGGGGGTGGGAGAGGGGGGGGACTAGTGGGTGTCCTCCCTGGAAAACAAAAAACGAAAAAATCTATCAAGTTTATTTATGCCTAGTGAGTGTGAGAAAAGAAAGATTTTCAACATTATTTCAATAAGGGAACAACAACAACAAAAAATATCCTTTTATTTATAAAATTATTAAGATTTAAGGTTGTTCGGATTAAAAGCTAATTTTTTAATATGTTATTAATCACTATCAAATACGTATAAAATAAAATTTTGAAGATCTGACGCAGGGTCATTATATCGTGTAATTAATTTTAAAAAAATTGAAATTTAACATGTAGTCTATGGGGAATATCGACGAAACCCACACATATCGAATTATATAGCCACCTCTGCAATAGATACAAAAACAAAAAAACTTACATTTTATCAATTCACTTCCGAGGAATACGTTAAAAATAAAATCAAAAGTTTCTGCCGAACGCTTTTAAAGATATTTTAACAAGAAAGTCAAAAAATTCTCCAAAATGACAGTCGCCAATATTTAAAAATGAGACTCAGACCAGTCTGGCAACGTCGCATAAAATAATTCTCTTTTCTCGCTGTCAGTTACATTTTTTCCCCATTTTACGATATTTTTTCTCGCAAATCGTCCATTGTGTTTAAACTGATTTGCATTAATCATTGTAATATATTAAATTAAATAAAATTGAAGGCTTTTAAGATTTAAAATAGATAGTTGATGAATGCAATGTTGCCAGTTCTATATTACGTGAAATACTGCTCAAGTCAAAAGTCATTCATTTATTATTTTTGGTAATTAAATTATTAACTTAATACAATTATAAACTATGATAGGTCACGACTAAATTATAATAAGGAATTTTGGCATTCAAATTTTTCATTTTATTAAAAAAAAATTTTTGATTCTATTATGACTTACGGGGTACTATCCGAACAATCTTAATGAACATGTATATGTGATAATTTCGCTTAGTAAAGGAGAAAAAGGGTAGGGGGACCGCTACTGTGTAGTAATAACGCCACTACTTTCTTCTTTCATAAAACACGAACGGGAGCAACATAATAATGATTATTTAATTATGGATTGGATAAAGTGAAAGTGAAATCAACGTATCCAATGGATGAATTTCCGCCGCCCAAAGGCAGGTTATGAAGCTTGTTTTTTTTTTTTTTGCTTTCTGGCAATTGAGAGAAAGAAAGAATAAAGAGAGAGAGAGAGAGATCTGTTTTCCCAACTCAAGTGGGTCTAATCGTTTATGCTAATGCACAGCCAATAGGCATGCATGCATGCATGCATGCAGGCAGGCAGACAAGATAAGGAAGGAAATAGAAACTAAAAAAAAAAACTGATACTCTTCATAGTAATGGATTCTTTTAAAGTAAGTGGAAGATATTAGCAAGGAATCTTGATATTTCAAAATATTTTATTATAGAAGAATTGATTTAAGGTTGTTCGGATAGTACCTCGTAGGTCATAATAGAATCTAAATTTTTTTTTAAATAAAATTAAAAATTTGAATGCCAAAATTCCTTATTATAATTTAGTCGTGACCTATCATAGTTTATAATTGGATTAAGTTAATAATTTAATTACCAAAAATAATAAATGAATGACTTTTGACTTGAGCAGTATTTCACGTAATATAGAACTGGCAACATTGCATTCATCAGCTGTTTATTTTAAATCTTAAAAGCCTTCAATTTTATTTTATTTAATATATTACAATGTTTAATGCAAATCAGTTTAAACACAATGGACGATTTGCGAGAAAAAAATATCGTAAAATGGAAAAAAAAATATAACCGACAGCGAGAAAAGAGTATTATTTTATGCGACGTTGCCAGTCTGGTCTGAGTCTCATTTTTAAATATTGGCGACTGTCATTTTGGAGAATTTTTTGACTTTCTTGTTAAAATATCTTTAAAAGATTTCGGCAGAAACTTTTGATTTTATGTTTAACGGATTCCTTGGAAGTGAATTGATAAAAATGTAAGTTTCTTTGTTTTTTTACCTATTGCAGAGGTGGCTATATAATTCGATATGTGTGCGTTTCGTCGATATTCCCCCATAGACGACATGTTAAATTTCAATTTTTTTAAAATTAATTACACGATAACCCTGGGTCAGATCTGCTTCAAAATTTTATTTTATACGTATGTGATAGTGATTAATAACATATTAAAAAATTAGCTTTTAATCTAACAAAGTGCTTTAATGTCCGAACAACCTTAATTATAATTCATAAATCAATAATATTCGGAGTTGAAGAAAAGGTGTGAGGAACTTCGTTCCTGGCGGGGGTCCCACGACCCCACACTTTTGCTTTTTTGCTATTATAGGCTATATTAAAAATGCTTTTAATTTTTTCTCTTCTTGGATTTGATAATCTTCTAATAAAAGATAAATAGATAAAAAAAATTAATAATTAATTTCTAATCTTATTATCACTGTAACCTAGATGTTTTTTTTTTTATTGAATTCTCAGATCTCCGTATTGATATCTTCAATTTCAATGAGAAACATTCAAGAGTCAAATATATGAACATGGAAGTTATGACACAAATATAAAAAAAAGCCCTTTGACAATAAACGGTAATGCCCTCGGGCTTGGTTTTTTGACTCTGGTTAGCAATGAGTTTATTTTGAGTTGCTCCATGTGTATTGGGCCTGATTCTAGCTAGCCAAGGTTAATTATTATTATGATTAAATTGAATATTATTTAAATATAATTTATTTTTTTTTTTTAATCAAACAAACAAATCAGCAGCTTATTTATTTATTTTAAATTTATAGTTAACCTTCATCAACTTTTTTTCCCATGGATTCATTTTTTTTAATTTATGAAAATATTTATTTATAAAAGGATAGAGAAAAAAAAAACACCTGTGAAGGAGAGAGGGAATTTATTTGCTTTTATTTCAGAACAAATTTTTCTCTTTTGGCTCTAACGAGATCTCCGAATGGGTGTTTTTAAATTTGTACATGTAACAACCAACCATCAAGAGGCTGGCTGTTTATGTACTTAAAAAAAAAAAAAAATTAAGATATTTCAAGTGCGAATAAAAATTTAAGCGTTGGTATCGGATTAGAGCAACAGTCTAATGATTGTAGACCTTTAGGGGGTTCACCCCTTGGAATAGTAACGCGCAACGCTCAAAAGATTCGGAGAAAATGGCATTTAAAAATTCAATCCGCTTATATACTAGTTAGGCTTTTTTTCGCAATGGCGAATGTCTGAGTGTCCCACCAATCGGTTCATCCCCCTCGACTTATTTTTTTTTATCAAATTATTTATTTTATTGTTTTTACAAATAAATAAATTTATTATTTAATATTATAGATTATTTATTAATAGAGAAACTTTTGTGAACGTAAATGATGTTTGTTTGTTTTCCAACTGATCTTTTAAAAAATAATTCATTGTTCTTGTAAAAATTATTCCACTTTCATTAATTGTGCTAGATGCCGAAAATTTTTTTGTTTTAAATGTTTTTATGATGATTATCATTCAGTCTCATGTTTGTAATAAAAAAGTATAATGTATAAATGCTTATAATGTAAAATCAAGAAAAAGATTGAAACTTTTTACTTATAAATAGCCTAAATTATAGTATTTTGAATAATAGTTTATTAAATAATAGTGTATTTATTTGGTAGTTATTTAAAATATTACTATTGAATATAAATTAAGGTTGTTCGGACATTAAAGCACTTTCCTTGATTAAAAGCTAATTTTTTAATATGTTATTAATCACTATCAAATACGTATAAAATAAAATTTTGAAGCAGATCTGACACAGGGTTATCGTGTAATTAATTTTTAAAAAAATTGAAATTTAACATGTAGCCTATGGGGAATAACGACGAAACGCACACATATCGAATTATATAGCCACCTCTGCAATAGATACAAAAACAAAAAAACTTACATTTTATTAATTCACTTCCGAGGAATATGTTAAAAATAAAATCAAAAGTTTCTGCCGACCGCTTTTAAAGATATTTTAACAAGAAAGTCAAAAAATTCTCCAAAATGACAGTCCCTAATATTTAAAAATAATGAAGTCTCGAGAGTCAGACCAGCCTGGCAACGTCGCATAACATAAGTGTCTTATCTCTATGTCAGATACATTTTTTTTTCAATTTTACAATATTTTTTCTCGCAAATCGTCCATTGTGTTTAAACTGATTTGCATTAAACATTGTAATATATTAAATAAAATAAAATTTAAGGCGTTTAAGATTTAAAATAGATAGTTGATGAATGCAATGTTGCCAGTTCTATATTACGTGAAATACTGCTCAAGTCAAAAGTCATTCATTTATTATTTTGGTAATTAAATTATTAACTTAATCCAATTATAAACTATGATAGGTCACGACTAAATTATAATAAGGAATTTTGGCATTCAAATTTTTAATTTTATTTAAAAAAAAATTTAGATTCTATTATGACTTACGATGTACTATCCGAACAACCTTAAATTATGATTTAAAATTTAGTCTTTTTTTTGTTAGCAAAATAACACTATAGTTATTTATTAATAAATAATCTTTAATATTAAATAATAAAATTTAAATTAAAAAAAAGTCGTGGACAGGATTCGAACCCCAAGCGCCTATTTGGTAGGTAGACACGCTACCTACTAGACTATTGTTGCCATTGTCATATAAAAAGCCTAACTAGTATATAAGCGGACTTTGAATTTTTTAAACGTCATTTTCTCCGAATCTATTAAGCGTTGCGCGTTACTATTCCAAGGGGGTGAACACCCTAAAGGTGTACAATCATCACCCGAAGTCTCATCCCAAAATAAAATCCCAAGGTCGTGCCCTCCCCTTGTAAGTTGCGAAAAGTTTTTTTTTTTTTAATCATGAGGGTTTTAATACTGTAAAATTATAAAAAATCAAATTCAATTAATTACAGGATAATAATAAAAATATTTTAACATAAACGGGGGGGTATAAGTTTCTTCCAGAACCAGTTATGTATGTTTATACAAAAAACAAGTGTTGAGTTATTCTTATAAAAAAAATTCAAAATCCATCCTCTGTCTCCCTTTACATGATTTGATATCACATAGAAATTCCAATCTATAATTTTATTTTTTTTAAATAAGCTATAATTTAATATTTAATCATATGATTACCATGAGAGCTGTTTAGAAGACAGACAGACAGACACCTTTAGGGGCTTTTTTCTCTCTCTAGACAGACAAAACGCATTCCAATGAAATCAAAGAATAGAATAAATCAAATAGAAATTCTAATGTTAATATTTGAGCAAACTCTTTTCTTTTTTTTTATCTTTGCAAATCATTGAACTTTTTAAACAAGGAAATGGTGGAAGGTCAAAAAAAAAATGGTATTAAATAAATGGCTTGAATGAATCTCAACAATAAATTTGAGTACGATATATAAGCGAAAAACTGAAATAAAGTACAAAAATTTTAAGGTTTTTGCATCCCCTGTTAGAAACATCCCCTCAAGGTCTATCCTCTAAAAACAGACGTTAAAATTTAAAATAAACAAATGGGTGTTAAAAAGTAATGTAAAAACAATCAGCGTTAAAAAAAAATGCTATTCTCTAAAGAAAGTTTTAACAGCGACGTTAACATGTTGCTTTTATTTCAAAGCTATCAAAATCAGAACCTTACTTTTTAGGTTAATGACGCCATGTTTATTTTAAACACGACGTTAAAATATTAAAGCCACCCCCTAGACATGGCATTAATTTTTAACACTATTTACTAAATTTTAACGCTTTGGCTTTAAATTTTTGTTTACAGAATAGCTTTTTGAGGCAAGGAAGTGATTTTGAATAGCATTTTTTTAACGCTTACATTACTTTTTAACACCTATTTGTTTATTTTAAATTTTAACGCTTGTTTTTAAATAATAGACCTGTTTAAGCAAAAAATGGAAATTTAAGTGTTTTTCGGTGTCTTGAAATAGAATTCCAGCATTAGAATAGAAACCCAAAAAAAAAAAAAATTTGTTGACCTTTGTAATTTATGGCGATTAATTTTCGCTTTTTTTGCTTTTCTTTATAAAATCGACAAAAAATTCAACTTGGAAATTTTCGATAAGTGATAAAGAAAGCATTTTTGGAATATGTGTGTGTGAACACGATATCTTAACAACGCAATCAGCCAGATCGATGAAATTTAATATTTATTTCTTACATTAAAATCGTTGATCTGAATCAACTTTTAAAATAAATACGTCCACCGGAAGAAGGACTTTATTTTAATTATAGACAACAATTTGTTTTATTAAATATTTATTAAAAATATAAATATTGTACAATGTTTAGACTCGCAGTCGTTTTCAAGTACTGTGCGCATGCTCCGACTCAACTGGACTTTATCTAACAAGTTTTTCAAAAAATTTTATATTTTTTTTCTTATTATGATAAATTAAACTATTTTAGGGTAATAGTTAGGAGTGCAGCGGCAATAAATAAGTTTAATTTTTTAGGCAATCGATTTAATTTTTTTTTTTTTTTTTTTTTTTACTTTCTCTTACTTATATGTTATGTAAACAGACCATGTTGGCGAAAGCACTTTTTTTGGACACAGGGGACCTTAAAACATGTATTTCCGATCTAAAATTTTTGACATTAATCGATTACTTTTGGTCGACGTTTCAGACGCCAATCACGTCCTTCTTCGGGATCAAAGTTCGTTATTAAACACACATACATACAATTCCATTGGGAGCTCTTCGCGTACTCAAAAAGATGTCCCTTTCAATAGTGTATAAATATCACAAGATAACTTCTATGTGTCTTTCATATCGTCCTTTAGTCCTGAAGAAGGACGCGATTGGAGCCCGCAACGTCGTCCAAAAGAATATTTAAAAAAAAACACTTTTATTATCCTGGCTGCACATCTTCTTTCCTTCTTTATATTTAAAACTATAAATCCTTTAAAGAACTTAATTTAAACAAAATTCTCGTCGAATTGTATTTTATTTGGGGGAGGGGGGGGCGGAGCCGCCGAGAGGCTCACCGGGGCTATATATTAATATGCGCCTCTCTCCCTCCCCTTTCCAAAACCTGCAGCTCTTTGGATGTAAAGCTGCGGCTCTTTAGATCCATACTCAACATAGTAAATAATTGTTGGCAGGCCGGAAAAAATCCCTAAAAACGATTTCCATGAACGGGGAAAAAAAATTTCCCGAAGGGCGAAAAAATTTAATTCCGCAAAAACAAAATTTCGAAATTTTTTAGTTTGAGCCCCCCTCCCCCCCCGAAAAAAGTTTCTATATACGCCCCTTGACAAGATAAAATTTTGCAGCTCTTCAAAAACTTTGAAAATTGTAATTTTTGGCTCTTCCGACTCAAAAGATTGCTGACCCCTGTTCTAGCCCATTTCAGGGAAATCACAGAAGCCACATTTAATGAATATTAAATTATTTTTTTATTAGAAATTTAAATTTGAAGCTCAATGGCCTCTGCCTGGGCTCGGGGAACGAGAAAGTGTCCGCATTCAATCAAGTACCCTCCATACTTTGGAACAGAGAGAGCTATGCCACTTGTGAGAAACATCTGTTTGCCACCTTCGGCTTAGATGTGTTTTTTTTTTTTTGCTTTGTTGTTGGAAGTTGCTCTTTTAGGAAGATTTTATACTGGTATATCCGACCGAAAAAAGGAATATTTTCTTCTTTAGTTCTTATAGACCTAATAATATTAAATAGCGTTCCGTGTGTTGGTATGACTAATGAAGAGAAAAGACATTCCTTTCTTTCTTTACTTTTGAAGGTGAAGGGCTCTCCCTCTCTCTCTCTCTCTCTCTCTCCCGTTAGTTTTGTTGAAATCGCCATTCATGATACAACAGATAAGAGACAACTAACATGAATAAGTAATATTCTTTGCTCTAACAATCCAACCAACCATTACTTAAAAAAAAATCTGGTGTCACTGGTCGCACACAACTTTCTCTTACCTTCGGTAATCGAAAGTTGTGTTCTGTGCTTGTCACACCAGAGTTTTTGTGTTGAGATATATTTAGTTTCCGCCGATATATTAGAATTCAAGATGTAAAATTTATAAGTATGGGAAAATATTTATATTTTGTTACCATGACAACCATTTCTCCTATCTTTCCTATGAAGTACAAGAGTAAAGTGGTCTTCAGAAGATTTCAATTGCAAAATGAGAATATACATTTGAAAGAGCATCTAAAAAATAATTGATTTTTGAATTTTTATCAAAATCATTGGAGCGAATTTTGAGAAAATCGAAAAAAACTGAAAAAGTACATCAGTAAAGTACTAGTACTCTTTGGCCGATTTTGTCCAAAAGCTTCGTGTCATTTACCGGAGGGGGGGGGGGGTACCTAACTTAAATATATAAAGTTACAATCACCTAGCTTTAACCTAAGAAAAGCCCTGGGCAATAGCGTACGTAGAAGGTAGAGATCTCGCCTCTTATGCTAAAAAAATTAAATGTTCAGTTCAATGAAATATTTAAAAAAAATAAATAAAGATATTTTTCAACTAGGAAATACAGTATTGGTCACAAATGGTGCAATTTTATTCAACTTACATGATAATTGCATTAAGAATTTTAATCTTATTTATTCATGAAAAACTATAAAAACTACCTTTAAGTTTCTGAAGGTCTTTTAAAGAAACAGTTAGAACATTCAATTAGTAATGTTACGTTATGTGTTTGGCCAGGGCCGGCGCAAGCTATTCTGCCGCCCTAGGCAAGATATTTTTTTTGCGCCTCCCCCCCCCCCCCAAAAAAAAAAAACTTTAAAAATGACCCTTTTTGTTCTGAAATAAACATGTTCTTCTCAGCTTTCCTTTTCCGGTATTGGAAGCATGGGCGTCCGCAGGATTTTTTGCAGGGGGGGGGGCAAGTCACTTCCAGATAAGTTAAAAAAAAACGTACTTTGATATTAATGATGTTATACCTCTCTTAGTATTTAAAGCTTTCTCACCGCGGCAAGATTGATGTATACTGAGAAAGGTTTTTTTTGTATTTTTTTTGTTTTTATACATTTTTTTGTATCATTTTAATTTTCCAGGGGGGGGGGCAAGTGCCTGGTTGCCCCCCCTGCGGACGCCCATGATTGGAAGCCAGATAGTCTTTTTCTTGCAGCCATTAAAACAAACAATATCTATCTGAAATTTAAGACAATATATGTAGAAGTTTACTACACATTGTAGAAATTTAAAAAAACCTACATTTTTTCAAAATATATTTCTTGAGTGTGAAAAATTTTATAAATAATATTTTGTGATTGAATTTAAAATTATTAATATGTTTAATTTTTTTTCTTGAAATAAAAAATAATTTCAATACAAAATTCGAAAATATTAAAGAGTTTTTCTATTATTTATATGTTTTTTTTAGATTTTAGAATTTATGAGAGTTAATATAAAAATTATATTAAAAAAAACAAAAATTTTTTCTTATACTACATCTAGAATTTCTAGAATTATTTTTTCATTAGGGAAATCCATAGGTATTTTTTTGTTTTGGCGAAGGCTTTGGGGAGGGGGCGGCCCCAATTTTTTTAAATTTTTCCCTTTTTGCCGCCCTCCCCAGGTTGCCGCCCTAGGCGGCCGCCTAGTTTGCCTAGTGGACGCGCCGCCACTGTGTTTGGCACTCATCTCCTTCTAAACGAAATAATAATATATATCGAGATCTAATTTAATATCAAGAGGTGTTTCTCGGGGGTGGGGGTGACTGGTGTGACTGGTCGCACAGAACAAAATTTGTTCTTAATTTCGGTAATTTAAAGGCGCATTCTGTACTTGTTTGCCAGAATATAAATCTTCTTCTTTTGTCCTCGCCATTATTAATCCCGGCGGACCTTACCCTCCCCTCCACTCTCCCCTATCCAATGCTGTTGTCTCCGACAGGCCAAGCTCCGTCATGTCTCTCTTGACCCGGTGAAGCCAAGTCATCCTAGGTGCTCCTCTGCGTTGTCGTCCGAGGAGCCCCATATCGTACGCCGTCCTCGCCACATCACTAGTCTCTTGGCGTACGACATGCCAGCCAGTTGTCAGTGATTGGCGCAATGCCAAACCTGCTCCTAATGGTATCATTGGGGATGCAGTCAAGTCTGGTGACACCTGGTCATACGCATCTCCATCACATGCAGTGCCGACTCGCTTCTCTTCGTGGAGGCCCATGCCTCGGTCGAATACAGAGCAACCGGCCTCACGACCGACCGGTAGATTGCCGACTTCAAATAAATCGGCATCCGTCGGTCGCAAAGGATTCCGGAGAGCATTCCCGCCATTTAAGTCAACTGGCATTTATACGCCCGGCAATCTCATCCGTTGGCTCCCCATCATCAGCGACCCTCGATCCAAGATAGCGTAAACTGCGACATTTAGGAAGCGCCTGGCCATCAAGTATAACTTGATCTGCAGTTTGTTGAAAGTACTGGATGCCAGAATATAAATACAAATCAAATTTTTAAAATTTTACATTAAAAATAATATTTTTTTTTTTTGGAAAAAAGTATTTTTGTCAAATCTCGGGGGAGGGGGGAATTTTCATCTTTACCCCCCCCCCCGTATCCGCCCGAGACTAAACTTAATGGCAATTTTGGGAATTTCAGTCGAAATTTAGATACTTTCTCACAGAAGATATTTTCCAATTTGAAAAAAAAATTTAACTTCACTGGTTTTGAATTTAAAGAAGATTCGGAAGAATACAGAAATAAATTAAAGTTTATTAATGATAATTTTTTAGTGAAAGATTTAATCGAAATTGCACAAGTTTTACGCAGAAAATATAACTGTCAAAAAAATGATCTGATTAAACATATTTTAAAAGCTCTGATGAACACCGAAGATGTAGCCTGGGAAGAGGATGAAGATGAAGATGAAGAGGAAGAGGAAGAGGAAGAAGAAGAGGATGAGGATGAAGAAGAAGAGGAAGATAAAAATGACAAAGAAAAAATGAAGGAAATGATAGAAATGGGACTCGTGAAAAAATTAATTTTCCCACAACCTGTAATGCCCATGTGCCTGGGCCACTTTTGCCGGGTATTAGATTTGCCAAAACTACCCACTCTATTATACACTGACACCATTAGAAAAAAAAATATCTTATCATATCTTAGACGAAAAAAAAAACCATAGTTTAATCAAAATTTATTTGATAACAACAACACCAACAGTGACTCTCAAAATTCTTATATCCATCGATGCCAAATTTACTATTAAAAAAAAAAACGTTCATTTTAATAAGGGTTGAAATTTCCATATCAACAAGAGGTTTAATTTTACACATTCCTTTATTCATCTACATTCTTAGAACCCTCTCTATTTTATTGTATATATATAAAAAAAAAAAGGGTGAACAAATATTTATTGTATTCAATTCATAATGAAAAGAAAAAAAAAAAAAAAAAATCACACACTGGCTGTTGGCACAAATGACGCAATAAGAATGCAAGAGACTCCAGCTGTTTGAAAAAAGAAAACAGCATAAGGATTCCTTCTTGTGTGTTGTCAAGGTCTTTTCGGACGGAAGGAACAAACAACGGATGTCGACTACCCACCCTTATCTACCAGACCGAAGAGACACAGCCAATTAATTATTACCTCTCAAAGAGGAACAATTACTCCCTCCCTCTGGCCCAGATACGTTTATAAGTATTTAAGCTCGCTCATAATTTTATTAAGATTTACTTAAGGGGGTACGGGAGCATGTTTTTCCCGATAAGAAGGCGTTGAGTCATAAAAACTATGCCCAAAAAAATCAAGTAATTCAAAAATTTGCCAAGAGATGTCAGAATGGTAGCTAATAATATTTAATGCATTTGATTGATTTTCATTGATCTTTTAATAATAAATACTTTATAAATGTTATTATATATTATGTATCTTTTATAAAAGCATAAAAATATATAAATAAAGGCTATTAGGGGATCGGCTGTTAGACTAGCCTGCCATCTATTGCAAGAATGCTGAACTAATTTGACAGTTGATTTTTAAATAAATCATCCAAGCTTATTTTAAAAATTTCCTAATTAATATGTGATTAATATTAACAATAAATTCATTTTTGAATATAAAAAAAAATTAAAGATTATTGGGACAGATTGTTTTTTTGTATTTGCTTGATAACAAAAAAATCAATTACGATAATTTTTTAATAAGTCATTAAACAAATTATAGCTCGATGTCCCAATAATCTCTTATGAATTTTATTCATTTAAAAAAAAGGCATTGAAAAATTCCTTATAATAGTCTAGTTATTTTTAAAGTACGTTTAGACGTCGCTCCTGAACCTCCTTAACTTAAAAAAAAAAAAAATTAAAAATTTACTTTATGTATTTTATAATTTCTTTATCTATATATGAAAGCAAAAAGAACTAGAAAATTTACCTAATATAACAATTTTTATTATTTTAAAAGAAAGATTGTACATTTTTGTTAATTCAAATTTGAAATAAGGATGTCATGACTAGGATAGATACATTTTTCTCACGACTTGTTGAAACAGAGAGAGCTTGATTCGAATTTGCGTCACACGTCTGTCTGACTTTCTCTCCTAGATCTGTCTGTTGATGGCGCAGACGAAAATCATGAAACCCTAAAGGCAACTATACTTAGCGAAAAAAAAAAGAAATAGGAAGGAAGAAGAAGAAGTAGAGGAGATATTATCATAAAAGCTTTAAAAGCTCTCCACTTAAAAATTCTATAAATAAAAATAGTATTATTAATTAAATAAGATTACCCATGTCAAAATTGTAGCGAGATATGACGTAGAAGATACAAGATTTCACTTAAGGGGGGTTGAGAAGCGACGTCTAAACGCACTTAAAAAAAAAAAACTAGACTATTATAAGGAATTTTTCAATGCGGTTTTTTTAAATGAATAAAATTCATAAGAGATTATTGGGACATCGAGCAATAATTGTTTTAATGACTTATTAAAAAATTAACGTAATTAATTTTTTTGTTATCAAGCAAATACAAAAAAACAATCTGTCCCAATAATCTTTAATTTGTTTTAAATTTAAAAATGAATTTATTGTTATTATTAATCACATATTAATCAAGAAATTTTTAAAATAAGCTTAGATGATTTATTTAAAATTCAACTGTCAAATTAGTTCAGCATTCTTGCAATAGATGGCAGGCTAGTCTAACAGCCGATATAGTATTAGCCTATATTTATATATTTTTATGCTTTTATAAAAGATACATAACAGTTAATATATAATAATATTTATAAAGTATTTATATAAATATAAATATAAATAAAAAAATAAAGTATTTATTGTTAAAAGAATAATGAAAATCAACCAAATGCATTAAATATTATTAGCTACCATTCTGACATCTCTTTGCAAATTTTTGAATTACTTGATATTCGGACATACTTTTTATGACACACTACGCCATCTTATTGGGAAAAACATGCGTAACACCTTCGCTCCCGAGCCCCCTTAAATATGAGACCATAGTGGCAATGAATAATATTCATAAATCAATTATTTTTTAGATGCTCTTTAAAATGTATATTCTCATTTTGCCATTGAAATCTTTTAAAGAACACTTTACTCTTGTACTTCATAGGAAAGATAGGAGAAATGGTTGCCATGATAACAAAATATAAATATTTCCCATACTTAGAAATTTTACTTCTTGAATTCTAATATATCAGCGGAAACTAAATATATATCTCAACACAAAAAAATCTGGTGTGACAAGCACAGAACACAAATTTCGATTAATGAAGTTAAGAGAAAGTTGTGTGCTGTGCGACAGTCACACCAGATTTTTTGTTGTATTGATGTGTATGTTTTTATTATAGAAAGGACTGATGATGAAGCACAAATAAATGCACTGAAACGTCTCCGGAAAATTGTTGTAGCATTCAGAATTATTTCTTTTCGGCTGCCTATCACCATCCCACTCAAATTTATCATCACAGCCACCACTTCTTAACTAAATTTATTTGATTTTCTTTAGAAGAGTAGAAGAAAGTCATGCCATTCAGACACGCATAAATCTCGTTGTATGTCATGGTCATAAATTTTAGAATGATTAGAATACCACTCTGCTAGTTCAGGTATTTATGAAATAAAGAATAAAGAAGCTTGGTGTACGATTAAAAAAAAAAAAAAACTTGGAAAATAGACGGGAAGGCGGATGGGCGAAGTCTTTGCAAATAGTGAACGAACTATTGAGAGAGAGAGAGAGACTCATTGGGCCTTTTCATCTTCATGTGCCGCGATTTTATAGATAATTTATATAAAATAAACATGTCTGACTTGAGAAAAAATTATCTTTGATAAATGAAAATAATTAAGAAATTGAAAAACACTAGACTATATGTTTCAATTTTTAACTCTTACAAAAATAATAAATGAATGACTTTTGACTTGAGCAGTTTTTCACGTAATATAGATCTGGCAACATGAAAAAAAATGTAACTGACAGCGAGAAAAGAGTATTATTTTATGCGTCGTTGCCAGACTAGTCTGAGTCTCAATTTTAAATATTGGCGACTATCATTTTGGAGAATTTTTTGACTTTCTTGTTGAAATATCTTTAAAAGATTTCTGCAGAAACTTTTGATTTTATGTTTAACGTATTCCTCGGAAGTGAAATAATTAAAATGTAAGTTTTTTGTTTTTTTATCTATTGCAGAGGTGGCTATATAACTCGATATGTGTGCGTTTCGTCGATATTCCCCATGGACTACATGATAAATTTCAATTTTTTTAAAATTATCAAAAAAACATTCACACTTTTTTCTCATTCGCACTCACACTCACACACACATTCACACAGTCTTTTTTAAAATTAATTACACGATAACCCTGCGTCAGATCTGCTTCAAAATTTTATTTTATACGTATTTGATAGTGATTAATAACATATTATAAAATTAGCTTTTAATCTAACAAAGTGCTGAAGAGATGAAGTGGCTGTTATATTTGACAATAAGAGGATAAAGGAGCAAGCAGCCAGGTAGTTAGTCTCCACGAAATGAAACTCTCTATTGAGGAAACAGTTTCGGTTTTAATGAAATATAACCATCATCAGTCCATTTTGAGCTGAAAGCATTGTTGAGTTAGAAAATCAAAATAACAAAAGATTATTTGAATATTTACAAACAATATATAACTGATACATACAGTGTGAGCTCAAATGACAAAGCATTGAGTCATATTGCGGAGTTGTCAGTAGATGTGTATTATACATAAATTATTTGTATAAAATACAAGGCAATGCAATCAGCTTCGTATAAGCTTGTCTAACAAAGTGCTTTAATAGGTAGCCATCTTTCCAGGTATACCACTTTAACCCTTTTAGGAGCTGGAGTCCCCCCACCCTCCTTCCCTCCTTCCGTAAAATTTGAAACCTCAAGCAGCTAAGGGGTTCTCAAACTGGGCGCCGCGACTGTTCTCTTGAGGCGAATTTTTTTAATATTGCAAAAATCAGTGCTAATATGAATTCAGAATAAAGAAAAACTATTTTTTTTCCTGAGATTTTACTTGTAAAGATAGGCGGAAACACCCAAGGGCCACTAGTGAGATAGTGTGTGTGTGTGTGAAATTTGACTTGGGGCTCCGCGGATAAATTCTAATATATTAAGGGCGCTGGAAAATGAAAAAGTCTGGGAACCCCTGAGTTAACCTATTTCAAAACTAAAAGCCTCTTTTTATAAAGAAGAAAATTTTATCCCTATTTACTTTTTCTTTAATTGGATATAAACTTGCCCGCCTAAGCTGAGCATTGCGGCTAGTTCAAGACAAAATTTTATTTTTATTTATATTCATTGAAACGGCAGATTTTAATTAATAAAATTTTAATTAAAATTGTTTTTTTTTTTTTTGTTTCTTCTTTAGCACAATCGATTCCTCACACATATCCAAAACCAAACAAGAATTTCTCATTTAAGAGATAAAAAGACCAAGTTGAGAGATTGAGTTGGAGGAAATGGCTTCGAGAAAAAAAAAAATTATCTTTTTTTTTCCTCTTTTGAAATTTCATTTGAAAAAAAAAAAAAAAGCGAGAACTTCATTAGCTATTCAACTTCTCTACTTGGAATTTTTGCTATATCACCCACGTAGGCTTCGAATTTGGGATTTCTTCCTATACTGCAAATAAATAATCGTGTTATTTTCCTCACAATATAATATAAGGGGAAGCAGTATGGTCGCAAAAAAATCTAACCCCCCCCCCCCCCAATCTTTGTTAAAAAATTTTACGTTTCAGAAATGTAAAGTAAAAATATTTTTTTGGTTATATCTCCGAAACTATTCATCGGATTAGGACGAGATTTGGCGAATTTGTAGTCCTAAGTGGGTCTAAGAAGGTATTAAAACAAAAAGTTAACCAGCGGTAAATTATTAACACGAGCCACGTTTTTCTCAGCTTCCTCTAGACTAAATCTTTTGAAGCTCAGTCATAATAATCAAGACAATCAGGGGCGTATATAGAAATTTTTTTCGGGGAAGGGGGCCTGAACTCAAAAATTTTTCTGCGTAAAATCTTTTTTTTTTTTAAAGAAACTTCAATTTTTTCCGCCCCGCCCTGCGGTAAATTTTGTTTTTGCGAAACCTAAGTTTTCACCCTGCGGAAAATAATTTTTTTTACAGAGCTATATTTTTTTCGTACTGGGGGGCGATCAAACATTTAGGGTGGCCGGGCCCCCTCCCCCCTTATATTCGCCCCTGAAGCCCTGGAGGCAGTTTCATGTCACACCGTTCAGAAGTTATTTGTAAAAAACAATTATATATTTTGGAATAACTGAATGAAGACCAGTAGTAGGGGCCGAAATGCTCTCACCTTAATTTAATTATCCGAATTTATAGCTAGATGAAGAATTTAAAAAGAAGAGCAGTTATTACACTGATGTTTCGGTTTTGCTTAAGACTTTCGTCAGAACTGTCAGTTAAGTAAATCTCTGAATTATATTGACAGCCTATAATCTCCGAGGATCATCTTGAAGCAAGGGCGGATCCAGAGGTGTTTCTCGGGAGGAGGGGGAAGGTAATCTGGTGTGACTGGTCGAACAGCACACAATTTTTTCTTAATTTCGGTAATTTAAAGGCGCATTCTGTACTTGTTTGCCAGAATATAAATACAAATCAAATTTTTAAGTATTAATTTTTAAAATTTTACATTTAAAATGAATTTTTTTTTTCGAAAAAAAAAGTATTTTTTTCAAATCTCGGGGGGGGGGGTAATTACCCCCCTCCCCTTGTATCCGCGCTTGTCTTGAAGTAAGATCGAAAAGCCAGCCTGGGTAAATGGCTGCTCTTTTTATTTAATTTTTATTTATGTTTTGTAAATAATTGTAAACAAATTGTACATTATTTCTGTAAAAGGGTCAATATTCTTAAATAATTAAAGTCTTGTCGCCAAGAATGGGGAATTTCAAGGGATACAAAGAATAGAAACTTTCTCGGACAAGGAGAGGGGAGGAAAGAGCAAAGGAGGTATAAATCCCCCCCCCGACAAGGCCCAACGAAATCGGAAATGTATTTCAAGCAAGTTTTTTGTCCAGATTTCGAAAGCACTAAACGAGGTTGAAATTTTATATTTAAATTAGATACCTCCCAGACAGTTTAATTAAGCTTTAGAACAAAATCGGCCAAAAAATATTAAGTACTTTATTGAAGCACTTTTTAGTTTTTTTTTTTCGATTTTCTCAAAATTGACTCCAACGATTTTGATTAAAATTCATATAAATCAACTATTTTTTATATCCTCCTTTAAAAAGTAGGCTATATCAGTAAAATTTTTCGTGTAAATTATTGATATTTGAAGTACACTTTACTAATTTTGCTTTCCTTTTGTTTTTATATTTGTACTGTGTATATTAATTTGACAAATAAGTATTTTGTAGAAGTTTTGGCCCAAAGGCGTGAGGTTAAACGGGCGAAATAAAAAAAAAAAGCACACTTTACTGATGTGTTTCAGATTTTTCAATTTCACTTTCAGGCTCTTCCTTCCTCAGAGCCAATGTTAAATCCCCATATGGGGATTTGCATGTTAATTTCGATTCACAAGAGGGTCCCCTTTGGGATTTTTTTTACACATTTAAACAAAATTTTTCCCAATTCTTATGAAATTTTGTATTTATTTACGATTCTATATTGTGTATAAAATGTCCAAATATGAGATTAAAATTTTGAAAAATAACCATAGTTTATTTCAAGCAGTCAACATTTAAAATGCAAGTTTGAAACTAAGGTGCTATGGGAAACTAAATATATCTCGACACAAAAAATCTGGTGTGACAAGCACAGTACATAAGTGCATCAAGTCACACCAGAATTTTTTTTAAATGAAAGAATTAATCCACAAGTTTAACAACATCGTTTCCTATATTACTTTTTTTCCTTGTTTCTTATTAATATTATTTATTATATAATCCAGAGTCAATATTACATAATAAAATATGATCAAGAGATGAGAATTAATTAAGTCATCTATCAACATACAACGTAGTATAAGTACATACTTATTTATTATTTGCTCGTACTTTTGCCTGAAATTTTTATCTCTTTTTCGTCTTCTTGTGTGTGTGTGTGTGTGTGTGTCACTCACTCACTCTGAATATGAATGTTTAGCCTTTTAATGAAAATTCTTTCTGTTTTATCAAGCGAAATTTTTATTCAAAATAAATAAATAAAAGAATATATGGGATAGATTGGATAGCAGAAAAGAATTATTCATTTGCAGGGTGGGCGAGCGGGCAATGCCAAGAATAAGGATAATGTTGCGAGGAAGACGTCCAGAAGTTCTATCCTCAGGAACTGGAAGGTATATTGGGAGGCAACTGGTTAAGGTGCGCGTCTCGAAAAGCCGTTAGAAGGTGATTCAGTAGCGAGTTACTCTAGGCGGCAAGAGATGGCGTTAGTTTTTCCCCATAGGGATACAAGGGATTTATTCCATTTCATTTGAAAGATTCCAGCTAATTAATTAAGGGTAAAAAATTAATTATTTTTTAACACAATGATTTCTAATTTAACTATCTATAAGATATAGAGCGAATTTTTTAAAAATATCTTTTATTTAATGCGATTAATCTAAAAAAAAATTTATTTTTTCGAAAATCAAAAAAAGGGCTTCTATTATTTGTAGATATTTTAAATAGCTTTAATTTAAAAAAAATTTGAGGTCGATAGCTTCAAAATTGTGGCCGCAATCTCCCAAAATTAGCACCCCGAGACAGGTCATTTTCCCTCCAAAAAAGTTTGAAATTTCCCTTCATGTCATCAGTGAATTTCTTGTATACAGATCTTTCAGAGATAAAAACTTTCGGTTCATTAATTAACAATCATCAGGGCTAAAAAATAATAATTTTAGACAATACAAACATAAGTAAAAACTCAAGAAAAACCCACCAACCTTATCAATACATAATAATCATTTTTCTTATTACAATATAATTATAAGCTGAAGAAAGGTTGCTGTTGATGTTATGAATTGGAAGAGAGCAAGTACAGGTGCAGCAAATGAAGAGAGCCTTTGGATGCCAAATGCCGAAAAGGAGACGTTTCGGACAAAATTTTATTTGTCCATCCTCAGTCTTTGTTGGCTTATAATCTGATTAAGCACAAAGTTGTCATTGTTTTTGGTGCAGCAACAACAATGACAACTTTTGTGCCTAATTAGTTTATAAGCCAATGGACAAATAAAATTTTGTCCGAAACGTCTCCTTTTCGGCATTTGGCATCCAAAGGCTCTATTTATTTGCTGCACCCACAATTGCTCTCTTCCATTCCAATATAATTATGTTAATTGTTATGTATTGCTGAATTTTCTTAGTTTTTCCTTTGTATGTAATGTCTCAAAATAACTAATAAGTAAAATAATTAACGATTTAAACAAAATTGCGGTAATTGTAAAACAAAAGGTGTGAAAAAAATGTATGTATCCAGGGAGTCGTGGAGCAACTGCCCCAGTTACTTAGTTCTAAGGGCAACTCTGTGTGTTGGTGTAGAGTAGGGTGAGTCGTTTTGCCACTTTTTTAGGAGCGAAATGTAATACCCGGCAAAAAGGGGCCCACCCACATGGACATTATAGATATAAATTTTTTTTTTTCAAATCGGACAATATCTTCTGTGAGAATTTTAATCTTAAAGTTATGAAATTTCGGCTGAAAATCCCAAAATTGTCATTAAGTTTAGTTGGATTATAAAGCGACCATGTTTTTGGATAACGAGATGTCACTTGCGATGAAAACTGATATTCTAGCCTCAAAATGCCCCTGGAAGGGCCAGAGATGCTTCCTCTGGAACAAATTCAGTACAATTAAGCGCCCAGAGGAGGCATCTCTGGCCCTTCCAGGGGCATTTTGAGGCTAGAATATCAGTTTTCATCGCAAGTGACATCTCGTTATCCAAAAACATGGTCGCTTTATAATCCAACTAAACTTAATGACAATTTTGGGATTTTCAGCCGAAATTTCAAAACTTTAAGATTAAAATTCTCACAGAAGATATTGTCCGATTTCAAAAAAAAAAATTTATATCCATGTGCGTGAGCCACTTTTTGCAGGGTATTACATTTCGCTCCTAAAAAAAGTGGCAAAACGACCCACCTTAGTGTCAAGGGCGGATACAAGGGGGGGGGGGGGTTAAAAGGGTAATTACCCCCCCCCCCGAAATTTAAAAAAAAATACTTTTTTTCGCAAAAAATTTATTTTTAATGTAAAATTTTAAATATTAATACTTAAAAATTTGATTTGTATTTATACTCTGACAAACAAGTACAGAATGCGACTTTAAATGACCGAAATTAAGGTCTGCTGTGCGACCAGTCACACCAGATCACCCCCCTCGAGAAACACCTCTGGATCCGCCCTTGGCTAGTGCAGAATAAAGAAGAACAAAAAACAAAAATGCTTAATAGAATCAGTCCACGACTAACGTGTCAGTAGCAAGTTTGGACCATCTTCAGATCTAAAATATAAAAGGCATTTTGGGGATCTTGGTGGAGAGGAAATTCACTAAAAAGTATCGTGATCCGATTAACATAAACGAAAAGATCCAAGTGGATCTAGATCTAAATTCAGATTGAATATTAAATCGTAATCCCATTTGTCAAATTCTGGAAACGGCTTCAGATCTTTGAGGGGAAATTTTTCCCTCTGTTGAAATTCATTTGACCTCTTTTATTTTTCTAACAGCCTCGTAAAATTTTTTTTGTATTGAAAAAAAAAATGCTTTCAAAAATAGTCAAATAAATGTTGTTTACATGTTAGAGTATAAATTTATGAACATAGGCTACCACAATTTAAAAATTTTCTATTATTACGTAATTTAATTGTAAAGAAATCATGAGTAAATGACTATGGGGGTTAATATAAGTTTCCACAGTCCAAATAAAATGTTAATTACATAGAGAAAAATCTAACATTAATATCGTTCAATAGGTCAGATCAGATTGTTATGAAAGGTAGTCTAGACTAGACACAAACGTCCTAATTATTACTACTGACTTTCAAAAGAGTGGACATGTGTGTTCTGCTTTTCTAGATGAAAAGAAAACAGCATTTGTGGGAAAAAAATTATTGACATTTTGAGTATTGTAGATTATGAAGAATTTTCTTCAAACGTTTGGCCCACCAATAAAAAAACTTATTTATTTATCTATAACTAGTTGCGCATCTATATAAAGCCTTTGGCGGGAATAAGCCGGTAAAGTTGCGGGAAGATGGTTTTTCGCAAATATCTCAAAAACTATGAACTTTTCTGCAAAAATTCATCTATGCAAAAATAATCGAAATTAAATTACAAACAAAAATGGTCTAGTACATAATCACGATAAAGTGAACGGTTCGGGAGATATTGAGGAGTAAAATATATAATTCATATGAAAGGAGACACTGAGATAGAAAAATATTTATATCTTGTTACCATGACAACCATTATATGAATTACAAATTTTACCCTCTATATCTCCCGAACCGTTCACTTTATCGTGGTTATGCACTAGACCATTTTTGTTTGTAATTTAATTTCGAATATTTTTGTATAGATGAATTTTTTCGAAAAACCGCATAGTTTTCAAGATATTTGCGAAAAACCATCTTACCGCAACTTTACCGGCTTATTCCCGCTAAAAGCCCAGGTACTGGAAGCGCTGACTCTAGAGTATCTTTCCATCATTAAAATGCAACTTATTCTTCAGAAAACTCTTGCCCATTTTTGTCGTCAGCTCTCCGACTATTTGTTTTTTTATAAAAAAATTATTGTAAAAATTATTTGTTGTATAATAATACCAAATAAATGATAGGTGATTGACCATAGGTCCTGAAGATGGGAATGATGCGTTCGCGAAACATCGACGAAGTAAAAAAAAAAATTTCATTCTATGCTGGCTGCCTTCACTTTCCTATTCCTCAACCTAAAATAAAATCAGCTTCATAAAATTCTTTATGCAATGAAAAAAGTCCTAAAAAATCCGTCGAGTAGTTTCAGAGTTAATGTATTATAAAGGAAAAGTTGTAATTAAATCTCAAAATTATTTTTCAATAATTAATTATAAAGAAATTTAATTTTTGAATATGTCATTTTTTTTAATTAGTAAATTAATTAAATATATTTCTTTTATTTTATTTACGGGATACAATTAAATAGAGATAATCAGAAAATGCCTATTGGAATTAATCCTTATTAAATTTATGAATTAAAAATGAATTTTTATATGATTAATTATAGAAAAAAAATAGTGAGATTTAATTTTAAATTTTCCTATATAACGCATTAACTCAAGAACTATTGGACCGATTTTCTCAGGACTTTTTTCATTGAATAGAGAATTTTATCTCTTATTTCAAGAGTAGTTTTTTTTACTCTTGGTTTGGCAAATCATTGTTTTTTAAAATATCAATTTCAAACAAAAACCATAATAATGTCTCAAAAATCCTGTCGTGAGAAAAGAAGTTGACTTTTTTTTTTTTTTTGAATGAATAGAGAGGGTCTCATCATAGAGAGAGATAAAAAAAAAAAAGGGATGGATGGATACCTGTTGCGACGTTGCCAGGCATCCCGGCGTAGCGCATGCATGTTGCGCTAATGAATGTGGCAGTCGTGGCCAAGTACAGGCCAATGCAATAATCACAATCACACAAATTAAAATGAACACTAATAATCCAATTAACCACCAAATTTGTGTGGCACGTAGGCCAAGTTTAGCGCCTAAACGTGCTTGCCAACCACCTTTACCACCACCTTGTCTTGGTTTATTATTGCCATCTTCAGGGCCACGTAAAGGTGTTTTCACATCCTCACCACCAACGCTCGTTGGCGATGTATTGCCACCACCGTCCATTGTCTCACACACGCGCATTCAACTACCTCACTTATTTATTCTTCTTGGTCATATTGTTGTATCGTCTCGTTTGAAAGCCCGTCACAAACTGGCGGGTTTGCTCAAGCAGCACACCGGAACCGTCGTTGCTGCTGCTGCTGCTGCTGTCTTTCCCCACCGTTGTCGCTGCCGTCGTAGCCATTGGATCGGCGGCCAGTGCACTCTCTCTCGCTCTCTCGCTCTCTCGCTCCTCCTTCTCTCTTTTAAATGTGCAATGCAACGCAACCAACTCCTCCTACTTCTCTCTCTCTCTCTCTCACACCGGCGATTTCAACGAACGATCCGACTTTTTGGTCAGAAATCTTTTTTCAAAGATGTCACTGTTCCCTCTGGACCCCTTTTCAGCTGGCTCAGCCCCCCCTTGCTTTTTTAAATTTTTCAGTCCTCTTGTTTGTCGCAATTAATATTATAGAACCATATCTGGCTTATTACGATTTGACAAAAAATCTATTTATTGAATATATGATGACAGTGTGTCCGTCTGTCTGTCCATCTTTATCCAATCTGAGCCCCACCCTCGAACTCTCTAAGGAAAAAAAATTATTATTATTTGAAATTCCTTACCCATGGGAGTAAGGGAGCATACAAGTATTAGCGTAACGCACTTTGGGGGGAGGGGGGCTCGTAAAACGTTACCATGCGTTACAAGGGAGGAGCCCACGGGGTTGAACAACGCGTTACGTAACTCGTATTTTAGCGACTTTCCGGTACTTTTAGATAAAAATGGCCACTTGAGCGTCACGTAACGTCTAGGGGAGGAGGCGGGTCCAGAAAAATGTTACGGGGCGCTACATGGAGGGTTAGGGGAAGGTCAAAAAATCTTCAAAAATTGCGTTACGTAATACTTGTACGCTTCCTAACTAGAGAATTTGGCTGGGCCCCAAATCCTCGGGGGGGTGGGCCACCCCTGGGACCGGGGGAGCTATCCTCCGGGGGGGCCTGGTAAGCCCCATATTTTCTAAATATTTCTTGGGGCAGGGACCTTTCTGGGGGGGAGCCACAAGCCTCTGGGCCCCCCCGCGGCACGCCCCTAGTTACGCCCATGTTCCTACCGGGATCCCCGTTTATTTACTCGAGGTGCTTCCGTACACACTTCAAACCCAACCGGCCTCTGGCCGTAGCCATCTACCGGCACCCCGTGAAGTTACATTATTTCCTATCTCTAACTCCTCCTCCTGCGTTCGTTTCTAGCTAGTGAGCCAATTCTTATTTCTGAAAAAGTACATCAGTAAAGTACTAGTACTCTTTGGCCGATTTTGCCCAAAAGCTTTGTGTCACGTCCCATGGGGGTGCCTAAATTAAAATATAAAATTTCAACCATCCTAGCTCTTTCCGTTCTTGAGATATTTTGTTCACAGACACAGACTGAGAGACCATGTCGCGAAAACTACACTTTTGGATTCAGGTGACCTCAAAACGTGTATATCCATCAAAATCTCGACATTATATGAATTCACATAATTTCTCTCTTATATATATATTACATATATAGGTAAGAGAAAGTAAAAAAAGATCCCATTCCATGGATAAAAAAAAATTAAATTAAAGCGTTATTTAAGAACAAAAGAAGTGTAACGATTTTTTATAACAAAACAAACAAATGAAATGAAAAGTGCAAACGTTGGTAAGATGCAGTTTTGCGCGGGACGGAGGAGGGACTCTTTTTTTTTTGCATTCCATTGTCTCTCTCTCTCTCTCTCTCTTACTCTGTTAGAAAGAGAAAACGGAGAAGCATAGAGCCTGGACCGGCTTCTAAAACGAGACACACACACACACACACACGCAGAGGGAGAGAATTCACACCTTTATCAATGTTATTTCTAGATAAATCAAACTCAGAATAGAGGAAATTGAAAATTATTTTTTTTTTAGATTAGATAAAAAAAGAAAATAAAGATTTTTGATATTAAAAAAATAAAATGATGTTTGATATGTGGATATAATAATATTTAGACGACGATGATGTTATTTAGAGTACAGGAAAAAAAATCTGGTGTGACTGTCGCACCAGATTTTTCGTGTCGACATACAGGGTTATTTGTAATTCGATGTGTTCCAGCCAGGATGAGCTAGAAGGGCAAAAATGCTACAAATTTACCCCCCCCCCTCAATGTATAGCCGTAAGGTTAGTAGTTTGTGAGATATTCAAGAAAAATCATTTTTTTAGAAATATCCCATTTTTGACGCTAACGACCAGTTTTAAGAAAAAACGATTGATTCAATGTTAGCTATGTATTTTTTTACTTTCTCTTACCTATGTATATATGTAATATATATATAGAGAGAAAGTATTGGATTCATGTCAAAAATTCGATGTCGAGATTTTGATGGATCTTCACGTTTTGAGGTCCCCTGAATCCAAAAAAGTGGTTTTCGCGACATGGTCTGTCTGTGTGTGTCTGTG
>JAKCPI010019931.1:0-11085 GCA_023213315.1 Euborellia annulipes | reverse complement strand
TAGTCGACTTCCAATGTAATTTTTGGTGAACCCTCAATAATTCACTTTTATTTCTTGATTAATAGGGCTCGGATCGAAATGCACTAAAAAACCACAAAATATGCATTTAAAAAGGACGAAATATGCTCAAAAAATATGCATTTTAAAAGTATAAATGAAATTAAAATATGCATGGCGATCTTGGGCTTAAAACAGCCCCCCCCCAGAGAAAATTTGAAAGTTTTAAACTAAAAAAATTTTTAGATTTATGATTTTTAGTTCAAAATAAATATTTTTACCATATTTTAAACTCTCAATTTAAGTCACAAATCACCTTAACGGTGCTAGTATTTGAAGATATTATTTAAAAAATTTTCATCATCCCCCCAGAGAAACCCTCCTTAAAATAGAATCTTCCAACCAACCGACCCAACAGAAAATCGCATCTTGTCCCCTGAAATGGGACAAAAAGTATTTAATTTGAATTAGCTACCAATCAATTTAAATAAATAGGGACGTGGTCTAAATGACCATAGATGCCAAAAAAGACCTTAAATAAAATAAAAAAAGCCCTGGGCCCTAGCACAATGGTAGAGTTCCTGCCTCTTCTGCTAGGGGTCAGGGCTTTGCATCCTAGGTAGAGAGAGGAAAAAGTCCCCTTTTAACGTTTATTATTTTAGCCAAATAGTCGGTAAAATACGTGTTTTTGGCAAAAAAAAAAAGTCGCTGTTAACAATTAATAATATGAGAAAGTAAAAGAAATAAAGATTTCATCTCCCGATAACCGAAATAAGGCAGAGTTCTTTTAATTAAATAAATAAAAATAAATTTAATTTCATTAATTTTAACAATAAATATTATTTTAATTTAAATATATTTTAATTATTTCTTTAAATTTTCTCGACATGTTTGACAGGGTGAGAGGATGGGAGTGGGAGGTGAAAAAAGTTTTGGTGAAACCTCTGGCCTACCTTTAAAATTTTCTTAAATTATTTTTCTGATTTGCCAACAAATCAGGAACAAAAATCACACAAATTTGCAAAATATAGCTTAAATCGCTAAATATGCAAAAAATGCACTTAAACTGCAATATATGCATTTATATTCATAATACAGTCCGATGATTTTTATTTAAGCCATTTGGACACCAAAATCCGAGCCCTACTGATTAATATAGTAGACTGGAATAAAAATGTTTATTATTTGTTTTATTTCTAGAATAGGCCTACATAATTTTTTTTTTTTTTTTTTTTTTTTTTTTTTTTTTTTTTTTTTTTTTTTTTTTTAAGGTCCTTCTCGGCATCTAAGGCCATTTAGACCCCATCCCTATTTATTTCAAATGATTTGTAGTCAAATCAAATGAAATAAATTTTTTCTCGCTTGGGAGGCCTACATAATTGAAAACTGTGTCACTTGGTCACCACGGTTATGTAGATCATATACGAATAGACAAACCCGTTTTGTCACTGAGCTATTTTTTTTCCCGATGGTTCGTTAATAGAGAGCCCTTCGTTTCACCCTTATTAAACTAAGGATGGTTTTATTAACCTTTTATGGCCCGGCATCTTGAGGTATTTTCGGGGCTGTTGCTATCGATTCGATCGTCTCGTTCGATTTTTATAACGTCTTTATTTATCATTTAGATTTAAGCTTAATTTCGACTGACTCTAAATGTTTATATTAAAACAGGACGAGTATTTATTAGCCCGCTTCATTTGCATTTAAATTTGTTTATTAAAAAAATATATTCGTTAAATTACATTTTAACAACAACAAATCCTTTTTAAAGTTTTTTTAATAATAAGAGATCTACATGACTTAATGAGTTATTTAGATAATTAACACAGTGAGATAATTATCTTTATCATTTAAATATTATATTCATTCTTTTTTTAAAACTAATATTTCCCAAATTGTGTGAGTCACGCTAAATATAGAATATGAATTATCATATTATTTAGATAAATTTATTTTATAAAGACAGAAGAGAGAAATGAACCAAGGATAATCCTCTATAAAGCCCAAATTCGGCCGTGTCTTGAATATTTGTTCCCACCTTTGGCGAGGGGCGTCGAAAGACGCTCTCTCCTCCTTGGAAGCCATACAGAGGCGTGCAATTAGACTGATAGGTGATTCTACCCTTACTGCATCCTTACAGTCACTAGATCATAGAAGAAGAGTATCTGCACTATCTCTCTTCTACAGGTATTACCATGGTCAATGCTCTGCCGAATTAAAATCAATTATCCCACCCAATGCAACATATTCACGGAACACAAGAGAGGCATCTTCCCAGCATCCCTATGCTGTTCAGATCACGACTAACAGAACAAAACAATTTCATTCTTCCTTTGTCCCCATGACCTCCCGTGATTGGAACAAGCTCCCTGCGTCTATCTTCCCCAAAACCTACAATCTTCAGACTTTCAAGTCTAACCTCAACAGGCATCTTCTCAGTTCCCGCAGTTGAGTTTCCCTTTATGCTTCTCCTTTTGTTTTATTTTCTTCCTGGCTGCATGTGACTATTGGTCATTATAGGTCTTCGGACCTTATGCACCCATTCCAAAAAAAAAAAATATATAAAATCTGGTGTGACTGGCGCACAGAACACAACTTTCTCTTACCCTTCAATAAGAGAAAGTTGTGCACCGTGCTGGTCACACCAGATTTTTTCTGTCGAGATATATTTAGTTGCTCTTAGCACTTTAATTCCAAAATTGACCACGCGATGATTCATAGATGGTGATGAGTTACGAATACTTCCACATCAGTAAAGTGTACTTCAAACGGTTTCCACAAAAATTTTCACTGATATACTTTTTAAAGAGCATCTAAAAAAATAGATTATTTATGAATTTTAAACAAAATCGTTGCAGCGAATTATGAGAAAATCGCAAAAAATTGAAAAAGTACATCAGTAAAGTACTAGTACTTTTTGGCCAATTTTGTTTAAAAGCTTATTTACACGAGTTTGAAAGAAGTCTAACTTAAATATACAATTTCAACCTCCTAGCTCATTTCCTTCATGGTCAAAAATGTCCACACAGACACACATACAGACCAATTTGCGGGACCCACTTTTTTGGACTCAGGGGACCTCAAAACATGTATATCCATCAAAATCTCGATATCGACAAGGCCATTTGGGGTAGGCACCTCTTCAGAGGACAAATTAAATTAAATAAAACTGACTAATGAATAATGTATTTTTTTAATACTGTGGTTTTCACTATTTTCGCCATTATAAAATCAATATATTTTATAAAAGTGAGATTAATCTCGCTGGCAGGAAAAAATGTGCCCCGGGTTGTCCACCCCTCCTCTAATAGGTCTAATTTTTAAATTATAAAAATATCATATTTTACTAATTACTTGATTGGTAATCAAATCAATTGAAATATTTTTTTTTTCTTTTGCTTGACTAGGCTAAAAGAATAGTTTTGACCTAAGAATGTTCGATTGTCAGTGAAAAGACAAAAAAAAATCCCTGAATAAAACTTCCTTCCAATCAATTAAACTTAATTTGCCTTGCGCACCGGGCCCTAAAAGCTCTCATGTTGCTGAGTTTTCACTATTAACGTTTTAAGGTTATTAAAAAAAAAATCCATGTTTTCACCTTTACAGTTAAAAAGGCTGGATTTCCCTTCACGCAAAATTTCAACATAATAGTTAATCAATTAAATTAGATCTTTGAATAAGGTTTTTTTTTTTTTAATATGAGAAAGTAGAATTAATCAAATTATTTTATGAACTGCTAAGTGTAGGTAGGGTATGGGTCATTGTCAGGAAGGGGAGGTGGATATGGGAGTTCAAATCCTCTTCCTGAAATAAAAAAAAATCATAAAATTTTCAAGGCTATTAGAAATTATAAAAAATACTTTATTTACTCTCTCTTACTCTAAAATTTATTCATAAGATGGGGAGGAGATCCAGAGGAGTTTCTCGGAGGTGGGGGGGCTAATCTGGTGTGACGGGTCGCACAGCAAACAATTTTTTTTTCTTATTATCGGTAATTTAAAGGTGCATTCTGTAGTTGTTTACCAAAATATAGTCTATATACTCGTACAAATCAAATTTTTAACTATTAGTTTTTAAAATTTTATATTAAAAATACAATTTTTCTCCTAAAAAAAAATTTCTCAAATCTCGGGGGGGGGGGGGGGGTAATTACCCCTTTACCACCCTTGTATCCGCCCTTGAGGAGATCGTAACGTTAAAAATGGCAATTAATGCTCATCTAATATATTAGATGAACATTAATTGCCTCAATATATTGAGAAAGAAGAGAAGTCTACTTTTTTTATTTTATTTGTAACATATTGATGGACAGGAGACAAGATATAAATAAATAGGCATCATAAGATTCAAACAGCTGCTAGATAGGAAGAGTAAATTGAAATCTTTAAAATTATTATTATTATAACTATAGTATTTGAAATATTGAATAAATTTATACAAAAAATTGACCGACTCTCACTTTCGTTTTTAATCATTTGAGATATCTCATGAAAAGTGAACAAAACCCCTACAAGGTATCAAAGACCAAAATTGACAGATAAGGTTTAAGTGAACACCCATTAAAAAAAAAAAAAAAGAATGGAAACAAGCTCATGTCAAATTTTATTCTGGATGAGCGATTAACAGGTGGTGGGTAACCTGAAAAACTGGACAAACAATTTAGAGCACCCTGTTGCCATTTGGACTTTGAAATAGACCGCTGATCTGTTCAATAATGTCGAGAAGGGGTAGAGAAGAATAGTTTCATTGTTAAAAAAGAGAGGATCTCGTGCCTGGGGTCTCAGGTTCAAAAGTTGTGTGCTGTGCGACCAGTCACACCAGATTTTTTAAATATAATTTTTAGGAATCTGAACAATTAACCCTTCTATAAATTCAAATTTATTTTTTTTGTATTATCCAAATGACATCTTAATGAAAATATTCCATTTAAGTCCAGATGAATTCTTTAGTTAGATTAAGTTAAAGTTCGTTTGCTTCTTGTTAATTAAGCTTTTAAAAGTATTTTATCGACTTTTAAAGATAAAGAATAATTATATACAAATGTTATTGTGAATGTTAAAAAAAAAAAAACTTTTTAGGGTGAGTAAAATATAATTTATTTTTTAACAAATACAAAATTCTGAAGGTGATACGAAAAATCACTGTGAAATCATCTTTATAATCTTGTAAATTGACAAAACAGAAATCCCTAGAGCCAGCTGTCTTGGCAGCAAGTATTCCACTAATCCTGGCTTTTGGTCTACCTGTTTGCAGCTGTCTGTTTATCACTCGCGAAAAATGTCCATTAAATAATAATTTTTAGAAGTTGATTTTTTTTTTCTTACAGGTGAAAATATTAACTCAAAAATATTGAATGTTCTATTAAGATAATAAAGATGAGAGGCTAAATTTAGATGTTTAGTACGAATATGAATAAATACCGAGAGGTTAGAGAAGTTGACAAATGACAATAACGATAATCTAACAGCTAAAGCGGTACCAATATTGTTTACTTTAAATATTTAGGTCCAGGCATATTTATTTATACTATTTGATATTCAAATTATTTAAATAAATTCATTAGACTGCCTGGAATGCGAGCCCGCGACCCTGGTCTTTAAGACTATCAATATTGACAGACATATGTCAACACCTCTACTCTCTCAGCCACGCGGGGAGGGAATGGAAGAAGTAGGTCCCCCGGACAAACAGATGAATTTATTTATATACTGTAATTTAGATACCAAATGGTATAAATAAATATACCTGGACCCGAATACAATATTCAAACAATAATGCAATAATAAACAATAGTCGTACAATATATGGACCCTGTTACGCATTAGTGTGTCAACCGCCAGCTACCGAGTTTTGAGAAAATTAACATTAGTTCTTTGTTTTGATTGGATTATATAGCCTATAATTTATTTTGTCAATTGTGCAAGTAACATTAAATATAAATTTTTTAAGGACATATTTAATAAAAAAATACTATTAATTATAGCATTTGAAACAATATTCTGTGCTTAACTCAATATTTAATTTTTTTTGGCGCTTGACACTAATGCATAACAGGGTCCATATAAGATAAGTTATAATAGACCCTGTTCGTAATTAATATTAAGTTCAGTTCAAAGTCTAAATGGTCTAAAATTCCGAAAAGACTTTAACTATAATTTTTTTAACTAGGTTTAACCTTGTTTGAAAATGATGGAATTTATTCAACCAATGCTCAAATAGACTGTTCATTAGCCAGTCAATATATCGTTTAATATAGCAAATTTGGGAGATATGTTTGTGCTTAAGTTTGGGCAAAATTGCACCCCCCGGAGTTCAACCAGGAACCCGCGACCCTTGGTACTGAAGGCCAGCACGCTAACTACTACATCAAGGCCCGAGGGCAAGTGTATTTATTTTGTAAATAAAATTTTTAAGAGGAAATGAGTCTAATAGGAGATAAAATTTCGGATATTTGAGTTTGATATTCTCTTCTAAGTATTTTAATATTCAGTCGAGGTATTCTTATAATTGTGACACAAAAGGTCTATACAGGGTGTCCGGTAAAGAATGGATAACCTTGAAATGTCTTATAGTATAACTTATGGCCGTTCAGAAAAAAATTGAAACAAAATATATCATAAGTAGTACCTAAAATATGATTTTTTAAAAAGAAAGGTCTAATTTTTTACCTTGTTTTACTTTTATGAACACTACGATCAGAAATGAATGGATTCCATCGGTTTGTTGTTATTTTATTATTATACACGAACTATGCTAATAGATAAACAGTGAATAGTATGACTAGCTATTGCACTTTTTTATTAAAAAATTAGCAAATTCCAATAAAATAGCCAGTCGGTCGTTTTAACACTGATTCAAAGTAAGTCAATCAGTGTTAAAACGACCACCTGGCTATTTTATTGGAATTTGCTAATTTTTTAATAAAAAAAAAAGGTGCAATAGTAGTCATACTATTCACTGTTTATCTATTAGCATAGTTCGTGTATAACAATAAAATAACAACAAACCGATGGAATCCATTCATTTCTGATCGTAGTGTTCATAAAAGTAAAACAAGGTAAAAAAATTAGACCTTTCTTTTAAAAAAATCATATCTTAGGTACTACTTATGATATATTTTGTTTCAATTTTTTTTTTGAACGGCCATAAGTTATACTATAAGACATTTCAAGGTTATCCATTCTTTACCGGACACCCTGTATATTACAACATATATTAGTATAAAACTATAAACATTCTTTTTTTATATATTAACAAGCGGTGTTCATTAATGTTAATTTACGTCTGACATGAAAAGTTTTCTCAATTCGCGTTGGCCCTTTGGATGCCTTTGGGGAGGGGCAATAAATGCGAGTCCAGAATGAATAATTTATAAGGAAATTTGCATCCATTTTATAGCTCAATTCGGTAGTGAGATAAAATTTGTCGAAAATTGATTGATTTCGTCGACATCTGTCCTAAGACCTTTTTTTTAAAGAGATCAATCAACTCTTGCGGTCATCGATACCCCAAAAACAACAAAAATTTTCAAATCATTGTTATTAAAAATAAATATACAGGCCTACTAGAAGTAAATAAAAATTTTAATAGGGATTGCACCTTTCTACTTTAACAGAAGTATATAATTAAGCTATAGAATATCAATGAACACCTTAGAAAAATTTATGTTTGCCTTCCGTAGATGGGTTATTTCCTGAACAGTCAGGAGCTTATTTAAAATTTCATTTAAACTCAATTTTAAAAAATTACCATATTACCATACCAGTATCGAAAATTTATTTTGTTTAAAAAGTTAATAAATTGAATTGAAAATTGCATGAAAGTAATGGAGGATCTCCTCCAACTAAAGTTGGCAAAATAAGGACTATTTAATTTAAAACTGGGAAAGCCTGGAAGTGTTTCGAACAGATAATATATTACCTCTACAAAGAAATTGTTTGATTTGCATAAAGATTCTTATTTTTTATTTAGAAAAAGAACAAATAAATTTGCAATTGCTAAAAATTGAGTCCAAATTGACAACAAAGAAAAAAATTTTGTAAGATAAACTACTTGATTTTTACTTTCTCTTACCTTAAATATATGAAATATATATAGAGAGAGAAAAGAAAGTATTGCGATCATGTCAAAAATTCGATGTCGGGATTTTGATGGATATACCATCAAGAGGAAAGATATTGGACACTGCCTGGCATTTGAGCCTTATGGTAGGTAGCCGCCATATTGTCCAATATCTTTTCTCTTGATGGTACATGTTTTAAGGTCCTCTGAGTGCAAAAAGTGGGTCCCGAATATTGGTCTGTCTGTCTGTGTGTAAAGATTTTTACCATGAAGGAATTGAGCTACCGGATTGAAATTTAATCTAGGCACCCTCCCGGACACTCAAAATGAGCTTTTGAACCAAATCGGTTAAAAAGTACTAGTACTTTACTGATTTAGTTTTTTTTCGATTTTTCAAATTCGCCCAACAAAATTGTTTAAAATTCAAAATCAATTATTCTTTAGATGTTCTTTAAAATGTATAATTATTCTCATTTTGCCATTGATGTGTTTTGAAGCACAATTTACTCTTGTGCTTCATAGGAAAGATAGGACAAATGGTTGCCATGTTAACAGAATATAAATCTTTTTATTTTTAGATTTTTTTGTTTTTTGCCCTCCGGCTTGGCGTAGTTAGTAGCGCGTCTGCCTTGTATACCAAGGGTCGAGGGTTCGGATCCCAGGCAGTCCGATGATTTTATTTAAGCCATTTGGATACCAAACGGCTCAAATAAGAATGCCTGGACCCTCAATAGATATATTTACAAATAACGAGTATCGTTTAAAGTCTTAAATGGCCTAAGTTGCCGAAAAGACTGTGTGTATGTCTGTGTGAATGTGAGTTTGAATGAAAAAAAAGTGTGACGATTCAAAATTTTACACATTTATAAAAATTCTTTCCAATTCTTATGAATGTTGTATTTATTTAGGATTCTCTAATTGTGTATAAAATATCCAAATATGAGATTAAAAATTTTGAAAAATAACCATATTTTATTTCAAGCAGTAAACATTTAAAATGCAAGTTTGGAACTAAGGTGCTATGGGAAACTAAATATATCTCGACACAAAAAATCTGGTGTGACAGCACCACAACTTTCTCTTAACGAAGGGTAAGAGAAAGTTGTGTGCTGTGCGTCAGTCACATCGGATTTTTATTATTTATTTTTTTATTTTTTAAATCTGAGTTTGAGAAAGAGGACCCGAGAAGAGGTAGATGAATTAGTTGGGCCGTAATTGTGAGCGCGTGTCCTACAGCTGCACGATTCGCCACGGGCTAATCAGGCCTTGATGATCCCATTGTCTCCGGCTAGTGTCAAATCAGTCACAAATTCTTTTAATTGCCCCTCTGACAGATTAAAAAGCTTTCGACGGCCTGATTTGCCTTCATCAAGGTGGAACATGTCACCAGGCAGTGTCTCATTAACAGTGTGAGTTGAAATTATAAATTTATTCGTGAGGTGTTGGGTAGATCTTTAGAAACGATAAAATATTTTTTTTTATTCTTTATGAAGTGAAAATCCGTTAAAATTTTGGTTTTTGTATTAAATTTGGACTGCATTTTCAAATTCAAAAACCATAAGAATAAACTAATAATTTAATTTGAAGATGTTTTAATTTAATTATGAACATTTGAGATCAAGGGTTCGCATCCCGTCCCAGGCGACAAAATTTATTTCAATTGAATTGGATACTAATCAATTGAAATACCGACGGGGTATAAATATAAATTTCGTGCATCATAATTCCATACAAAGTCGTAGAGCATTAAATTTGCTAAAATTTGGTTGATCAAACGAATCTGTAGACCCAATATTAACCGAGATATGATCAAAGATAGACCAAGTTTCTCGAAATGTAAAACAAATAGAAAATACGTTAGGTCGTATTTCGATTAATATTGGGCTTACAAATTCGATTTGTCTACCAAATTTTAAGAAATTTAATACTCTACAATTTTGTATGGTACTATGGTAGACAAAATGTGTTTAATTTACTAGATATAAGCGAAAAACTGAAAAAAAGCCCAAGTTTCTTGAAATGTAAAAAAAATATTAATAGAAACTATGATCGGCCGTATCTCGGGTAATATTGAGTCTACATATTCGTTTTATAAACGAATTTTATAGCAAATTTAATGCTCTACAACTTTCTATTGTACTATGGTTTACAAAATATGCTTAGTTTACGAAATATAAGCAAAAAACTGAAATAAGTTCAAAGATTTTGAGGTTTTCTACCTTCGATCAATAAATATTAAATAACAGGTATACAATTGCATTTTATAAAATTTTATTTGTCCCAAACAAGAATCCTAGTTAGTCTAGTAGAATAAGGGGAAGCTATTGTATTAATGAGAAGGATGCATAAATAAAATCCGGAGATGATTTTCAGGCGGGTGGCTATGGGTCAACGTTTCGGAGCCAAAACGACTCCCTCTTCAGGACCATGCGGGGTCAATCTTCATTTGGCTTTTAATGACAAAATCGAGGGCTATTTCTTTTCATGACCCCGCAAGGTCCTGACGAAGGAGTCATTTTGGCTCCGACCTACCGGAAGGAGTTAATCAAAATAAATTAGCTTGAAAATCAAATCATCTTCCAATTTTATTTATTCATCCTTCTCACTAATATCCACCAGGTTGCCCCCTATCTTCATCAGTATTGTATTAATATTATCTTAATACTGAAGATATGTAGTTGAAAGGTGAAAATATGTTAGAAAAAAAAATGGTGGAAGGAGATAGTTACCTCGTCCAAAAATTCTAGATCCAGTACTGTGGTCAAATCCCTGTGAAGTATTCAAAGATCGCTATTAATGAAAACAGTTTTATTTCCTTTGAAGTGGAGGATGAAGAAGATAGGGAAGATTTCAAAATAAACTAACCACCATGCAGACAAATTCTTGATTTAAATAGATCTAATTAAAATTTTTCTAACTGTAGATCAGCGTTTTCAAGCTGTGAGGCGCGTCTCCCTAGGGGGGCGCGGACTAGTCTAAGGGGAGTCGCGAATATTAACCATAGGGAGCAATTTTCTAAATGCCTGC
>JAKCPI010019929.1:0-15226 GCA_023213315.1 Euborellia annulipes | reverse complement strand
AATCTTATTAATCTCAAAAAATCATTTCTGTTTATATAGACAACTTTTAATTATAAAATTTAGTTGTTCTCTTTATCTTTTTTATTATTGCTTGATTTTAGAGAGGAAGCAATTAGGTGTGTGCAGGGATGGGCAAGTTACTCGATTTTGAGTAACGAGATACAAAATACCAATTACTTCAGATTTTTGTAACGAAATACAAGATACCAATTATTCACGGGGTTTGTGTAACGAGATACAAAATACCAATTACGTATTTCAAAATACATTGAAAATACCAATTACAAACAAATTTTTCCTTGATTTTAAAATACTTTTTGCAGGGGTAATTCTGGAACTAGAGCCCCGCACGGGCACGGGTTGGCCCGTAGACCCGTTACCCGCCCGGCCCGCGGGCTTTGGGAGGCCATGAAAAAATTACGGGCGGATACGGGAGAGGTAGCAAGTCTAAATAAACGGGTCCGGGCGGACGAGCATGCAATAATTTTATTTAAAAATTATTGGACATTCGTTCTAATAAGATTTAAACTTTCGACCGTTGGTTCTCGTTGAAACATTTTAAAAATTAAAATTAAATATACAAATTAAACACTAGGGTTATTTGTTTCAAAGGTTTTATTAATTAAAAATATAACACTTAATACGTAATTCCGTACCTAGTTTCCAGCCATTAAATGTATTAAGTGTTAATTTTTACTTTCTCTCTACCTATGTATATATGTAATATATATATAGAGAGAAAGTATTGGATTCATGTCCAAAAAATTCGATGTCGAGATTTATGGATCTTCACGTTTTGAGGTCCCCTGAATCCAAAAAAAGTGGTTTTCGCGACATGGTCTGTCTGTGGGTGGGTGGGTGGGTGGGGGGTGTGTGTTCAATTTTAAGGATGAAGGAATTGGAGCTACGAGGTTGAAATTTTATATTTAAGTTAAACACCCCCGGGACCGGAAAAATAAGCTTTTAATCAAAATCGGCCAAAGAGTACTAGTACTTTACTGATGTACTTTTTCAATTTTTTTCAATTTTCTCAAAATTTGCTCCAACGATTTTTTTTAAAATTCAAAAATCAATTATTTTTAGATGCTCTTTAAAATGTATATTCTCATTTTGCGATTGAAATCTTCTGAAGACCACTTTACTCTTGTGTTTCATAGGAAAAGATAGGAAAAATGGTTGCCATGGTAACAAATATAAATATTTTCCCATACTTATAAATTTTACATCTGAATTCAAATGTACCGTACTGTCGGGAACTAAATATATTTCGACACAAAAAATCTGGTGTGACAAGCACAGTGCACAACATTCGATTACCGAAGGTAAGAGAAAGTTGTGTGCTGTGCGCCAGTCACACCAGATTTTTAATTAATAAAACCTTTGAAACAAATAACCTAGTGTTTAATTTGTATATTTAATTTTAATAGACATTCGTTCATTCATTCACTAAATCTCGGGCGGGTATGGGCGGGTTTGAAAAAATTCCGGGCGGGCCTGAAGAATGGTCGAGCCGGGTACGGGAGGGAAGTCAAAAAAAAAAAATACGGACACGGACCGGCCAAAAAAATCGGCCCGTGCAGGGCTCTATCTGGAACCCTAAATAAATTTAGTTTAGGAAAGTGGCAGCTAAACTTATATTGGAGACCTTTGGAAAATCGAAAACAATAAAATTATTCATGACACTAAAAAAATTTGTCTCCTAAAAATATGAAAAGGTTTGAAAAAACCAAGTTTTCAAAAGTTTTGTCGGATAATCTGGACCTTGATGGAGAATGAATAAACCCGCAAATGAAAACAATCTTTCAACTGGGGCAGAAGAACAAAGATTTAGTCGTTCAGAGTTAGTTGAAAGAAGAAAGCAAAAAAGTTTTTTAACGAAGAGTGAAAATTTGGCGTTTTGATTGACTTCTCTTTACTGGTTTTTACTAAGATTCAGGAGCAGAGAACCCACACGACGATTACATACATACAGTAATATTAAATAAATTAAAACGATTTCAGCTCCCTCTACAAGATTCTTTATACTGCGGCAAATTAAAAAAAAAAAAAGTATTTGGTATCTCGAATTTCAGATACCAATTACTAAAAATCTGGCGCACTAGCACAATAACTTTCTCTTACCTCTCGGTAATCGAAAGTTGTGTACTGTGCTTGTCACACCAGATTTTTTGTGTCGACATGTATTTAGTTTCCGACAGTAGGGTACAATTGAATTCAAGATGTAAAATTTATAAGTATGGGAAAATATTTATATTTTGATACCATGGCAACCATTTCTCCTATCTTTTCTATGGAGTACAAGAGTAAAGTGGTCTTCAGAAGATTTCAATCACAAAATGAGAATATACATTTTAAAGAGCATCTAAAAAATAATTGATTTTTGAATTTTAAAAAAATCGTTGGAGCAAATTTTGAGAAAATCGAAAAAAAACTGAAAAAGTACATCAGTAAAGTACTAGTAATCTTTGGCTGATTTTGATTAAAAGCTTATTTTTCCGGTCCAGGAGGGTGTTTAACTTAAATATAAAATTTCAGCCTCATAGCTCAATTCCTTCATGCTTAAAATTGAACACAGACACACCCACACACCCACCCACACACCCACCCACACACCCACACACACACACACACAGACAGACCATGTCGCGAAAACCACTTTTTTGGATTCAGGGGACCTCTAAAACGTGAAGATCCATCAAAATCTCGACATCGAATTTTTGACATGAATCCAATACTTTCTCTCTATATATATATTACATATATACATAGGTAAGAGAAAGTAAAAATGTAACGAAATACAAGATAGCAATTATTTTGCCTATGCTGTAACGAGATACAAAATACCAATTAATATTGTATTTGGTATCTTGTATTTCAAATACATGTAACTGATTAACGCCCTTCCCTGGGTGTGTGTAGTTTGCGATGTTTCAAGTAATTGATTCCCAGGCGACAAAAATTTATTTCAATTGAATTGGATGGGGTCTAAATGGCCTCTGATGCCGAAAAAGACATTAAATAAAAAAAAAGTAATTTATTATTAATTGAAATCTTTACTTTCGATGAAATTGTCCTGAGGAAGTCTTACCGAAAGAACTTGTCGTTTCCAGAATCCAGCTCCCTCTCCCCCTCCCCTTCTTTTGCGAAAATTTACTTATTGACCATCACCATTTATTTTAAATGAAGCATAATTAATTAAATTAAAATACTACAGAGATTTTACTAAAACTCAACAGAGAACCTGAGGTAATTCATGAACACCATAAAAACAAACAAAATACAATATCTTGGACATATTATGAGAAATAATAAATATATCTTCTACAATTAATAGTAGCAAGAAGGGAGTGGGAAGAGGAAGAACATCATGGCTAAAAATCTTCTCCAATGATTTGGGAGAAGCACCCTCAAAGGAGAGCAGTCTCAAAGGTCAAAATCGCCCCGGATGATAGCCAACTTTAGAAGACGGTACAATTATTATTATTTGTTAGGGCGCTTTCAGCTGGCTATTTGCACCTCGTGGCACATCATCTTGGTTTATTCAATAATCACAAGAGTCTAAACGTAATTTATAAGGGACAGATCTTTTAAATACTTTATAATACTGTCTATCAGGCTGATGTCTTCCAACATTTTTGCTAGATCAGAAGGTAGTCAATTATTTAACCTTTCCGCCCTATATAAAGGACACTTAACAAGCACATGAGCTACGGAGATCCATTCATTGCATGCTGCACATCATGGAGGATTCTGATTCTTAATTAGATGGCTATGACTGAAATAGCAATGTCCGATTCTCTGTTGAGTGAGAATCGACTGTTTCCAAGTAGACAAATCATTCTTAGGGGGATCGCAGATAACTGGCTTTATATTGTGCAGCTCCGTTGACCCTCCAATACTGAAGAAGAAGAAGAATTAAAGTATAGAATCCTTTCTATGCTCGTTAAATAAATTAAGCGGGTTATCCGTGTTTGAGATCACAAACGACCTTGAAAAACGGTTATTAAATAAGCGCTAAACTGTATAAAAATATATAGAAGAACGAGATAACAATTCCTTACGGTTTCATCCGGTTCCTAAAACAATTATTTTGTTTCTAAATATGAATAAATTTTTCATTCTAAATAAGGTTTGAATTCATGACTAATGGAGGAGATATATCTTAGTGACTTCCTTAAAAAAAGTAGACATTCATTCTCTGATATAATATCAGTATAAATGTATTCATTTAAATATTTCTATCCACTTGGCCTCTCTAAAAAGAAGACCAGGACACTTTTTATATAAAATTTCTCTATATGGTGGTCCTTTTGACTTATGTCAATTGAATTTTCTTAAACAAATTGAAAGCTTGACTTTATTTATTTATCTATCTAAATGTGTGCAAAGAATTTACAGCGTGTTCTGACAACATCTTGCTAACACACACCAATTGAAAGTTGACTTAGAGGAAATATTTAACAGGATTATAATTATAGAAAAATATATACTACTTATTTACTTATAAAAACAAGATTTTTGTTCTCATTCTTTTATTTCTTCTATCGAATCAATTTTTTTTTTTTAATGATATTTATGACATTTGAAATCAGGTGAATGTCATCTATCTAATCCGGATTTTATATTTATAAAAAATAATCAATCAGATGAGTTGTTTATTAATAATGCAAATGTGAGGTTAACCCAACGGTTAAAGCTTAAATTATTTGGTTTTTTTTTTGTTTAGTCTTCTTTATATTAATACTAAATCAGGGATTGGATATCTGTAGCTTCAAAAAAAAAATCCGATGTGGCCAACAGAACAATTAAAATAAAATCAAAAATGAGTGAGTGATACTCCCTACTCCCTAAACCTAAATTTATACTAAATATTGAATTCTTACTCTATATAGGCTATATTTTTAGATTAATAATATAAAGAGGATGCAGCCAATAACAAAGCATCTATTTTATTAATACTCTTTATTTTTAACAACCATCATCAGCCCCTTCTCAGGCTTTGTTGATCATAGCCGAAACGTTCCAAAATAAAGAGTGTTAACAAAATAGATGTTTTGTAATATTGACTGCATCCTGTTTATATAATTAATCTAATTACACAACAGCCACAACTTGTTATATGCTTATTTTATTTTTTATTTTAATCTTTATTTTCAGGGATGCTTTATAATATTTCACTTTCACTGGATTGGTTAATAAAAAAAAGAAAAAATTTAGCTCCCATCCTCGAAAGAAAAAAATCCAATACTTTCTCTCTATATATTTCATAAATAGGGTAAGAGAAAGTAAAAAAATACAATCCCAGGTGGCTGGCTTGGCCCCTGCGCAGGGGCGGATTAAAGGGGGGGGGGGGGGGCAAGGGGGCGGGACCCCCCCCCCCCCCCCCCCCTCCCCGAGAAGAAATTCACAATGTTATAAAAACTAATAATTAAAGAAATTAAGATTTCCGCTCTTTAATTTTAATTGAATTTGTTACCAATCAATTTAAATAAATAGGAAAGGGGTCTAAAATGGCCATAGATGCCCACAAAGTCCTTAAATAAATAAAAAAAAAAAAAAACCGCCCTCCCCCCGACAAAATTGCATTAATCCGCCACTGCCCCTGCGACTATTTGTATTAAATTTAAACTGATAACCGTTGGCCTTAGTTGAAAAATTATGATTTATTGAGGTAAATTAAGTTAAAGCCAAGGGGCGGATACAAGGGGAGGGTAAATGGGGTAATTACCCCCCCCTGAGATTTGAAAAAAAAAAACATTTTTTTCGAAAAAAAAGTTATTTTTAATGTAAAATTTTAAAAATTAATACTTAAAATTTTGTTTTGCATTTATATTCTGGCAAACAAGTAAGGTAAAGGCACCAGTAATGGACCATGCACCAGTAATGGACCTTTTGGCAGAGATTTTGATAAAATAAGGATTAGGTATTTTTTGCAGCGTTGATTTTATATGTATATTCAAGTTACGTTATCTGGCTTCTTGTTCTTGCAGTTTGCGCATGCTCGCTTCATCACTTTATCATTTTATCGCATTTTATGTCCAGCGTTTTGCAAGACATACTATACATTGCTCTTTCCTAGTCATTTTGGTTAAGGATCGCTGGCTGTTTATATTAAAATATTAAGCACCCACAAAATATTTAAAGGAAAGTTTATATATATATTTATTCTTAGAATAATAAACTAGGATAATAGTCGATATTTTACTATATAACCTTATCTTGAACAGTAGGGAGGGGGGTGGTCCATTACTGGTATGTTAATCTTACAGATTATCTAGAAATGGACCGGGGCGGTCCATTTCTGAATTAATTAGAATTTTTTATTTTTGTTTTATAATGTTAATTATGATGTTCTGGCAGCCAGTAAATTATGTAGACCTAATAATTATAGTGCTAACTAACCGTATTTCAGTAGTAGACCCCATGGTCCACCATTAGTTTATGATATGGCCCACTAATAAAATGCAAAAATGAAATGGCCAAAATGAAAAAAATAAACTAAAAATAAAAGGCAAGATGATCAATATAACATGTCCAAAAATCTACGGGTTAAATATCTGAAAGATGGCTTAAAATTTATAGAGGACAAAATAGGCATAGATAAAATAAACTCATTTGTGCCAACATGCAGTCCATGGTCCGGAGATCCTCATGACTTATCTTTATACTTATTTTGGAAGAAAACTAAAATAGAGATAGATTCATCCACCAAGTCAGCACTGAAGAGAGAGAAACTGATGTACTCTTGGAAGAGCCGATATTCGAGGAAAGGCCTTCATGTAATGAGTTCACTGTTTCTGAGTCACTGATGCAAACTATTGAAGCATCAGAAAAAATACTTTCGGTAGTTTCAGGAATGCTTCCCCAGGAATATTTAAAGAATTTGAAAAAAAGCAAGAATTTGAAGAAAAAGCAAGATCTTGAACAGTTGAAGATAGAAAAAGCTACTGAAAGGAAACTAAAGAATGAAGAAAATTCAAGCGAAAAAGGGCTCTTGAAAAAGTACATTTAAACAGATAATATATTTTATATACCTCTATATTTTTATCTAGAACATCTTCTATACTTATTTATAAAGAGAGAGAGTGAGTTTGTTTGTATGTAGGGGCTAAGCTCAGAATTTACTATTTTTTTCCAAAGCTTTGGGAGGGGGCACATGCCTCCCCTACCCCCCCCTCTGTCAAATGACGTCCCTGACTTTATTATCCCGTTTTATTCCATTTATCCTCATAGTCATTTAATCTAACAAGTTAAATGGCTAAATTAAAATTAATTGATGAGGGTCCACTACTGGCGCTGAACATGGTCTATTATTAGGTTTTAGACGGTCCACTACTAGCTCCAACGAATTAAGATGGTTTTATATTTATTTATTTAAAATGGAAAACTTTATAAAAGTGTATCTTATATATTCTTAATAAAGAAATATCAGTGAATAATTTAAGCCTTCCACCAGCAGTTTCTTTATTAAAATAAAAATTCTGTGCTGAAAATTAATAAAAAATTTTCTTAAATGGTCCACTACTGGTGCCTTTACCTTACAGAATGCGCTTTTAAATTTCCGAAATTAAGAAAAAATAGTGTGCTGTGCGACCAGTCACACCAGATAACCCCCCCCCCCCCCCGAGAAACCCCTCTGGATTCGCCCTTGGTTAAAACACAAGGTTATTTGTTTCAATGTATTATTTATTAGTATAAACACTTTCGAGATTCAAATACAAACACTCTATTTGTAATTTATTACTTTAGAAAACAATATAGGCCTATTACTTTTGAAGATGGCACATTGAGTGACGAAATAGGTATAAAGTGGTTACAAATAAATAATACATTGAAATATATAACCTTGTGTTTTAACTTAATTTTCCTCAATAAGCAAAAGGAAGAGGAGTAGAACTAGCCAAAAAATGAATCGATTTTCATCAACGTTTTGGGAAAACTTTATTGTCATATTATATGTAGATGGACGAGTTATTTATCTAACTTATTCAGTGAGAAAGATTGATGGTGATAAGTTTTTCCAAAACGCTTCGGTAATTGTTTAAAAATCTGAGGCTTCATTTTTTGGCTGCTCCTGCTCCTCTTAAACAACAGCCCCCAGAACTTCATTGGTTTACCTCATTAGAGCCTATTTGATACACTAACAACTCTACAAATCACTCGGATGTTTTTGAAAAAAAAAAAAATTCTATTAGGCTTATAACAATGCTTACAGCTCTAAATGGATTGTTAATGTCATTAATTCCTGCTTGAGAGTTTCCAATCCTAGAGGTTATTCTACTGTCTGCTTGCTCTCTCTTTCATTGTTAAAAAAAAACCGAGGCGTAGTGAAAGGTTTTAATAAAATAAAAATATATATATATATAACAATTTGATATATAACTTTACAAGTCATCCTCAAACAAAAACAATGATGTTTACCGAGTTTATTAATTTAATTTTTTTTTTTTTTTAAATTAATTAAATGTCATAAACTCTAAAAGATTGCCCAATTGGCACACAGTCCTAGATGCTCGTCTTATTGCTTTTCTTTTCTAAATCATCTCAATTTTCTAGATTTTTTTTTAATTAACAAAAAACAAAAAGGAAAATTTTCGTAGAGTGAATAAATCCTTTGTGAAATCGACCGAGAAAATCACCAAGATTTAGTTCATAGATAGAATTGCAGATACAAATCAAACTTTAATCGAATTAAACAAGAGAACAATTAACATATCGCGCCACTCACTTCTTTTGCAATTTTATTTAACATTTTTATTAGAACATGATTTTCAATCATGTAAATATGAATCAAATTCGAATGAGATTATGTCTTTTCGCTCCATGTAGCACAAGTGTTTGACCTTACGCAACAAATAGGCTCTAAAATATGTTGTTTTATACTTTCTCTTACCTCTATATATATGTTAATATATATAGAGAGAGAAAGTATTTGATTCATGTCAAAAATTCGATGTCGAGATTTTGATGGATCTTCACGTTTTGAGGACCCCTGAATCTAAAAAAGTGGTTTTCGCGATATAGTCTGTCTGTATGTTTGTGTCTGTGTTCAATTTTAAGCATGAAGGAATTTTATATTTAATTTAGGCACCTCCCTGAAGCGAGAAAATAAGCTTTTAAACAAAATCGGCCAAAAAGTACTAGTACTTTACTGATGTACTTTTATAATATTTAAACTTTCGACCGTTGATTCTCGTTGAAACATTTTGTAAATTAAAATTAATTATACAAATTAAACACTTGGTTATTTGTTTCAAAGGTTTTATTAATTAAAAAATTAACACTTGATACGTATAATTTTTTAATTAATAAAACCTTTGAAACAAATAACCTAGTGTTTAATTTGTATATTTAATTTTAATTTGATGTACTTTTACAGTTTTTTTGGCTGTGCATATTAAATATAAATATTGGAATGGAAATGGAAATCTTTCATCAGCTAAAAAAAAGGCAATGTTCTTATTTAAATTTATTCATAAATTTTACTGTCTCAGACAAGACAAAATAAATGATAGATCAAATAATTCAAAGGAAATGTAATTTTTTTTTTAATAAGGTAAATTATGTTATTATTCTGATAATAAAAAAATTTAAAATTGGTTCTGCATAATTAATTGAATAATCACCATGTATTTTTGTCAATATGTATTGATATAATTGGGGACAATGTTTTTGTTACTATGTATATAGGTCGATCTACTTTTTTCCTTTTTATTATGGTCGTTTATAAATAAATAAAGAGTATGATTGCAAGAGAAGAGAGCAATTGGTTCTTCTATCCCCTCCCCCTCGGAGTAAAAGTATACGATGGTAGTAGTCATTAACGAAAAAATAATCGACATGAAAAGGTCATTGGCAAAAACACTCCCAACCTTGCAATTTTAATGTAATGCTATTTACATTCTTATTACGAAAATAAAAGGTAGGTTAGTCATTATATTGCAAATATTTATCTTCACCTATCTGTTTAAAGATAATAACCTATAAATATCACTCTCTTATTATTAAATAATAATAAAAGAAATAAATACATACTTTGATGTTTGTGTAATAATAATACTATTTTTTAATAATATTTATTTTCAAAAAAGTAGGCCATTTTATTCTAATTAAAGTTTTTTGTCATTCGGATTCGGCCATTTTTACTCGTTTTTATTTACTTTATAAAAATAAACTTCGTAATACAACCATCTTAACACTTAAAAGGTTTTTACACATTTTCAAAAATTTGCTTAGCGGTATCATAGTATCATTAGGGAAAAAAAGCAAAAAAAAAAAAAAAACTGATGTCACCAGCACGGTGCACAACTTTCTCTTACCAAAGGGTAAGTACCAAAGGGTAAGAGAAAATTGTGTGCTGTGCACCAGTCGCACCAGATTTTTTTTGTTATTTTCCTTAATGATACTATGATTGTGTCGAGATAAATTTAATTATAGGGATTTAAAATTGGCTCTACGGATCGAAGAGCCGGAAAATGAATTTGAAAAATATGTACTACTACATTAGTAAAGCGTACTTCAAAACACTTTTAGGGCAAAATGAGAATATACATTTTAAAGAGCATCTAAAAAATAATTGATTTTTAAATTTTAAAAAATTTTGGTGAAGGGAATTTTGAGAAAATCGAAAAAAAAAAAAAAACTAAAAAAGTATATCAATAAAGTACTATTACTTTTTGACCGATTTTGTTCAAAAGTTTATTTTGAGTGTCCGGGAGGGTACCTAACTTAAATATACAATCTGGTAGCTCAATTCCTTCATGATAAAAATCGTTACACACAGACAGACCAATTTGCGGGACCCACTTTTTTGGACTCAGGGGACCTCAAAACATGTATATCTATCAAAATCTCGACATCGAATTTTTGACATGATCGCAATACTTTCTCTCTATAGGCCTATATATATTTCATATATAGAGTAAGAGAAAATAAAAATTTAAATGATATTATAGAAGTGAATTTTGAATTAGATTTCTTTGAAATATTAAATAATTTTATTATAGATCATGAAATTATCAATTTCATTCAGCCTAATAAACAGAAAGTGAGATATTTTATTTAAAAATCTGGTGTGACTGGCGCACAGCACACAACTTTCTCTTACCCTTCGGTAAGAGAAAGTTGCGCACTGTGCTGGTCACACCAGATTTTTGTGTCGAGATATATTTAGTTTCCGATAGCACCTTAGTTTCAAACTTGCATTTTAAATGTTGACTGCTTCAAATAAACTATGGTTATTTTTCAAAATTTTAATCTCATATTTGGACATTTTATACACAATATAGAATCGTAAATAAATACAAAATTTCATAAGAATTGGAAAAAAAAATTTTAAATGCGTAAAAAGTTCCAAAGGGGACCCCCTTTTGAATCGAAATTAACATATAAATCCCTATAGGAAATTAACATTAGGCCTATGAGAGAAGGCGGAGAGACAGGCGATAATGTTTGCAAGTGAGAAAGAGAGTAATATATGTTTTCCCGGAAACAATTAAAGACACAAATAAAATAAAAAAAAAATGGGAATTTAAATAATAATTGATTTTTAATCTAATAAAAAGAAAAAGATTTAAATTCCGTTACCATGGCAACCAGTTCTATCTTTCCTATGAAGAACAAGAGTAAAGTGGTCTTCAGAAGATTTCAACGGCAAAATGAGAATATACATTTTAAAGAGCATCTAAAAAATAGTTAATTTATGAATTTTAAAAAAATCCTTGGAGGGAATTTTGAGAAAATCGAAAAAAACTGAAAAAGTACATCAGTAAAGTACTAGTACTTTTTGGCCGATTTTGTTCAAAAGCTTATTTTGAGATTCTTCAAAGGTACCTAAGTTAAATATAAAATTTCAATCCGGTAGCTCAATTCCTTCATGCTAAAAAAATGGTTCCACACATACAGACACACACACACACACACAGACCAATTTGCGGGACCCACTTTTTTGGACTCAGGGGACCTCAAAACATGTATATCCATCAAAATCTCGACATCGAATTTTTGACATGATCGCAATACTTTCTCTCTCTATATATTTCATATATAGGGTAAGAGAAAGTAAAAAGATATAAAGATTTTCCCCTATCACTCTCTTGCCTTCCCCTACATCTCTCCCCCTCGCTACTGGAGTGGGAGGAAATTTCTAGCGCTCTAACAATGTGATCCTTTTATTTTTAGGCCCTCCCCTCTCGCGGTCTCACGGGCGGCGCCGCGGCGCACAGTGGGCTGAAATAGGAAAAAAGCGGCCATAATTCGAAAAAATGAACTTCAAAATATAATAACAACGTTTTGCACACCAATAATAGACTATATGTGGACCTCAGGACAATAATTCATTTTTTTTTTACCCAACCCAAACCAGAGTTATAGAGCGCCAAAGTGGGCAAGAAAACTTACTAACTTTTCTTTGCGTTTTAAGTCGATATTCAGAAATTTTTTTAATGTATTAATATTAATCCAATTTTAATGAATTTTTTTTTAATCATAGATAAATTAATCTTCTTTCTGAATATATTTTTGTTTTTCTTGTATTACCGTTATTTATTTTTAAATAAATTTTTTTTGTAAGTAAAAAAAAAAGCAATATAAATTTTTTTCAATTTCAAAAAAGTATATGGGCATCCTCTTGCCTTCTAACAAACTCAATAGATTCTGAAACTAGAATACATGTAGAACATAATTGCATCGAAACTTTTTGCCCGATTTTGCCCGAAAAATTTTTATTAATTTTTTTATAATTAAATCGGCGGAAAAACAAGTGATAACCGTCAAACCACATGAACTTCTCTCTGCTTTACAGATAATAATGAAACGTTACAAAGGGCTGACGGACAAAATAAAACCAGGATATGATTAGAATGACCATAAAATTTTATGGTGGGGGCTCGGATTTTGTAATCTTTTGAAAAAATAATCTATTAAAAGGGAATATTCAATATTTGAAAATTTCATTTTTTCTTGTTCATATTCTTATTAATATTATTGAAATAACTATATTATTTTTGTATACAAGTGATAAAGCCCCCCTGGACCCCCTTAAATGCCTTCAGCGAGCAAATGCATCACATTTATTCTTGCTCACTGTTTGGAAATTTTGCAATTGCTCGCCTTCGGCGCAAAATTTTAAAGTTTTAAATTTCCCTCAATGACTTCACTTCCTCTGTCTCTGGTCAATCAGCGAGAGACAGTGGTGAACAGGAACATAAAACAGAAGTTAGTGGCTAGAATATTGTAATTTATTTTTTAGCAAATAATTTTATTTAAGTATAATGACAGAGACATAGAAGCCGACTCCAAGGGGCCCAAGGGGGCTCGAGCCCCCCCCCCCCTCCCCCCAATGTTGAGGGAAGAGAAAATAGTCATCTTTGTAATCAATAATCCATTAAAATGTATATAAAGACATATTGCTTGTAATTACCAAAAAAAAAAAAATATTTTTTGCTTCCTTCAGTAAGAGGTAGTTCACCCCATCTATATATTTTGTAAAAATAAATGATATTTTCGTAACGAGTGACCTTTAAAATGTATATAAAGACATATTGCTTGTAATTATCAAAGCAAAATTTTTTTATCACCTTGAGTAAGGGGTAGTTCACCCCATGTATGTTTTTAGTAAAAATAGATGACATCTTTGGAATCAGCATCCATTAAAATGTATATAAAGACGTATTGCTTGTAATTATCAAAAAAAAAATTTTTTTTTGCTCCCTTCAGTAAGGGGTAGTTCACCCCATGTATGTTTTGTGTAAAAATAAATGTCATTTTTGTAAAACGCATATTTTTTTTGATTTTTTGGCATATGTTTTTCTTTATATTTCACTCATCATAATTTTTTTTTCAACTTTGTCAAGGGGTAATTTCAACCCCTTTTGGTAAAATATGAAAATATTGAAGGGTATAGTAGAACATATGATTATGTATGTATAGTTTTAATTTTGTAAAAATCCGCCCAAAAAAAGATAATTATGGCCGCTTTTTTTCGATTTCAGCCCACTGTGCGGCGCGCCGTCTCTCACCGCCCCTCCGCTGCCAGTCAAGAGGACGCTTACACGCCAGTGACACCTCCTCCCTCCGTTCATTGAAATAAGCAGGTAAATTTTATATTTTTTAATTTATTTCTTTTATAAAATGATATCTTTTAATTAGTTTTATGTATTTTTATATAAAATTAAATAATATTTCAAGTAAATATTCAAATTAGTATTAAAAGAGAGAAAAGTTTATAAATCTTTTTAACATGATTTATTTGCCAAAACTCAAATTATGATTTTTTCAACTAGATTTGTTTGAAAAAGATGGAATTTTTTTCTTGTTCAAAGACTGTAAGCCAGTCAATAAATCGTTTAAGAGAGCAAATTTGCGAGTTGAGTTTGTGTTTGATTGAACAAATGATTTATTAATATATAATACGTAGTTGAGTTTGATTATTAGCCTAAGCCCTCCTTTAACAATAAAAGGAAGTAATTATTTTTATTCTAACAATGAATTTTTTTATATTATTAAAACAGAAAACATTCGAATCGATTTTTCACTGGCAACTAAACGACTCTATTTATCTCACCACAATCAGTTGAGAGGACGTTCTGAAACCAGCGTCATCTTGGCAACTTCTCTTCCAAAAGATCCAAGTAATATTTTTTATTATCCATAATATTTATAAATATCTTATCATTTAATCCAATAACCTCTAGCTGTCCCAGAAGAATTGGGTTGCCCACCCAAGTTCTCTATCAATAAAACGCCAAAAAATATGAATAATAAATATATCATTTTTATTTTATTATAATTTTTCTTAACATTAATATAATAACTAGCTGCACAATCAGATTTGGAGGCCATGGCGCGTTTTTTTTAAATTCTTTCAGGCCATTTCGCCCCCTTTTTTTTTATCAAGAGTCGCGGGATCGACTCTTCGTCCAGCAAGGGAAAAGCAAAAGAAAGCAAAGAAACTCTCAATACTACAATTTAGATGATATTCCAATAGATTTCAATGGCTCATTGCATTTACATAGACGAGTCGTCCCTAAGACTATATTATCAAGAAATATTTTAAATCCTTAATAAAAGATAGGGACGTGAAAAAATTTTTTTGAAAAACTTTTTTTCCTCTTTCTGGGCGAATATTTCAAAAAATTTTTAAGATATCGAAGCCAAATTTTTTTTATTTTAAACTAGAATAAATAAGGATCATTTTGAGCAAAAATTCAAAAAATAAATTCATGTC
>JAKCPI010019928.1:0-27512 GCA_023213315.1 Euborellia annulipes | reverse complement strand
TTCTATAATTAAAAATTCGCCTAATAATAATATTTCCAAACCACAAAAGCTTTAATAAATAAATAATCTCAAGTAAAAAAATGCATGGGCGGACTTAATATTGTCCCTCACTGTACTGGCAAGGTGATTCAATAAGTAATAAAATTATCTAACTGTCGGAAACTTTTTATTTTTGTTATAAAAATATGCTTACTTGTTACGAGATATAAAACAAAATAAAAAAACTGAAAAAAGTCATAAAATGTTAAGGCTTTTGCGACCCCCCCTCCAAGTTAGCACATGGTCCTCGAGGTCAAAAACTTTGGATAGATCCTAGAGTACCCCCAAATAACTTGTAAAAATTTCTAAAAGCAAATAGTGGCTCAACTCTTCTTCTTCTTTCCTCGCCTTTATCCCGGGATTCGGGGTCGGCGGACTTGCACTCCTTTCTCCCAACCCTATCCATTTTTACGACTGGAAGAAATAGGAAAGGCCGGCCGGTCGCACGGTCTGACGCGTGTTGAAAAGAGGAAGGAAGAGACAGACATTTAAAGAACTGAAGAACTGCCTGTCCCAGCTCGGCCAGCTCGTGGTCGCCATCCACGTACCCACAAGATGTGGACCCCTGAACATAAATAGTGGCTCAACACATTATTAATAAATAAATATTGTCTATATGTCCAGTGTTCTTACTCAAAAATTCGTAAAATTGCTCTAGTTTCTACAGAAGCAAACTTTAATCAAAAAAAATATTTATACTGTAGGAGAAACGAAAATTTCATATGGAGTAGCCAGTCCGTGTTGACCGGTGTTATTAATAACCTATTTTTGAATCTCTAATCTTCTTTGTTCTGTAATATTAATCTCACTAAAAAAAATCTGTGGATTATTAAAAAAAAATAGTGGCAAAACGATTCATTTTTATGGAACATAAGATTAAACTCCAGCCCTCTTGTTTTTTTTTTTCTTGATGGAACATTCTTCGTGTGCACGTCACACCCCTGAAAAGGGAGGATGAAGAAAAGAAGAAGAATCGTTTGCATTTAATACGTGTCTTGCATTCTCAAATCTTTACGTAACGATTTTGGATGCGAAATCAGCCCAGCTTTTGAATAAAATCTGCTTAACTAACTATAACTAACTGCGTTATAGAATTATTTTATTGAATTTTTTTTTTTTTGTCATTCGGTGGTGTAATTTATATATTATAGCGATATATGTTCAGAAGATATTAATATATTTTTACTTTCTCTTACCTCTATATATATGTTAATATATATAGAGAGAAAGTAATGGATTCATGTCAAAAATTCGATGTCGAGATTTTGATGGATATACACGTTTTGAGGTCCCCTGAGTCCAAAAAAGTGGGTCCCGCAAATTGGTCTGTGTGTGTGTCTGTCCGTGGACAAAATATCTCAAGAACGAAAAGAGCTATGAGGTTGAAATTTTATATTTAAATAAGGCACCCCCTGAGACGTGACATGGAGCTTTTTAACGAAATCGGCCAAAAAGTACTAGTACTTTACTGTTGTAGTTTTTAAGTTTTTTTTTCGATTTTCGCAAAATTTGCTTCAACGAATTTGATTAAAATTCAAAAATCAATTATTTTTTAGATGCTCTTTAAAATGTATATTCTTATTTTGCCATTGACATCTTCTGAAGACCACTTTACTCTTGTACTTAATAGGAAAGATAGAAGAAATGGTTGCCATGGTAACAAAATATAAATATTTTCCCATGCTTATAAATTTTACATCTTGAAATTTGAATATATCGTACTGTTGGAACAACAAAAATCTGGTGTGACAAGCACAGAACACCACTTTCTCTTGCCGAAGGGTAAGAGAAAGTTGTGTGCTGTGCGACCAGTCACACCAGATTTTTTTATTAGTGGAAACTAATCATATCTCGACAAAAAAAAAATCTGGGATGACAAGCACATAACAGAACTTTTAATTATTTAGAGAAGAGAAAGTTTTGTTCTGTGCGACCAGTCACACCAGGTTTTTTCTGTCTTTTTTCAAGAGATAATTCGCATAAAATAGAAATAATTTATTTTTCTTTAAAAGATAATCTTTAAAATAATTAATTTAATTTTATTGCTTGTGTTCTATTTTTAGATCATTGTTGGCGCCTCTCCCCACTCCAGCCAGTGCGGCGACCGTCGCCGCCTCAGGCAGCAGCCCTCAATCAGTCTACAGGCAGGCGACGCTGCAGCTCAAACGCCAAGGCATCATTCTCTCTCCTCTCTTCGTTGAAATTCTCTCCGAATTCATCACCAACAGGTAAATATCACTCAATTATTTATTGCGTTTCAATTTAATTATAAAAACGAAGTAGAAGAGATACACATAGTTATCCTTTTATATCGTTTTCTTATGAAGGTCAAAGCAAGGAGTTTCAAATCTTAGGTTAGAGTGAATTCAATAATAGAATATTTTTTTAATACCATTCATTTTCAAAAAATAAGACATTAAAACTGATTTTATTTCGTCTCTTTAATTAAATGTAAATAATATCAAAATTTTAAATCATATAACAAATTTCTTTGCAAAAGGTGAAAATTAAAATAATATACAGTATTTATATTATAACTAATTCATTTCCGTTTTGAACAATCTTACGAGAAGTCGTAAAATTTATTTTTATAAAAAGAGAAATTTTTGTTTATTTGTTAAAAAACTTTTCCATGAACAAAATTCTCGTTCAAAATCGTTTGTCATGTTTATGATATAAATATATTAACGAATCAACTCAAAATGTATTTTCTTTTTTCATTTTCACCAACAAATTAAAGTTACATTTAAAAAATTATGAATAGCTACCAATCAATTGAAATAAATAGAGATGCTGTACATGGGCGTACCCAGCGGGGGCTGCTGCCCCCCCCCCCAGAAGATAAAAAAATTAAATGTTTATAAAGTGATGAAACGAAACAAAATTGGTGGATGGCGACGGGGAATGATTCTTTTTGTTAGGACTCGAGGGTTTTTAGGCCTTTAATTCGAAGGTTTTTCCTCTCTATATAAAAAATAGCTATATCACAACCTGGACGATCATGATCTGCCCCCCCCCCTGGACGACTATGATCTGACCATGCCCCCCCCCCTAGATTTGATCCCGGGTACGCCCATGATGCTCTACCTAATAATAATAATAGAATTGAATAGAAATAGAGTTTTTCAATTTTATTAGGTCTACATAATTAGACTATTTATTTTTTAAATACATATTTCATTTTTTTTTTTTTTTGGTAGAGGAAAACAAAAATTTTACATTAAAAAAATGGGTCGTAAATGACTTTTTTTTTGCTAAAAACACACTTTTTTCCATTTGGTATGCTTAAATAAAATCATCGGACTGCCTGGGATCCGAACCCTCGACCCTTGGTATACAAGACAGGCGCGCTACCAACTACGCAAAGCCCGAGGGCTGTCTTTTTTATTATCTTTTTAAAAGCAATAATTCGCAAAAAGTTAAGTTAGAAAATCGTCTAATTAAATTTTATTTCTTCTATTATTGACAGAGCATTGTTGGCTGTGCTCGCTGGCTTCCCCACTCCAGACAGCGCGGCGACCGTCGCCGCTTGATACAGCAGCCTGCAGTCAGGAAATAGGCAAGCAGGCGACGCTGCAGCACAAACGCCGAATTATCTCTCTCTCTCTTCGTGAACAAAAACTCTCTCGAAAACATCACTACAAGGTAGTCATCATTCACTCATTATATATTCCGCTTCCAATCCAATATAGGATCGCTTATGATATAGATAATTAATTAATTTAAGAGTTAAAATTGAATAAGATCGAGTCTGTCCTAAGCTTTTAAATATTATTATCAAATTCAATACATGTCTAAATGCCGGAACTCCCGTTCTCTCTTCTCTCGCTTATTTTTGTTAAAGTGAATAATTATAAAGAGTACTTTTTTTTTTTTTTTTTTTAAACATTCACACTTTTTTCTCATTCACACTCACACTCACACACATTCACACTGTCTTTTCGGCAGCTCAGGCCATATAAGACATTTACGATAACCGTTATTTATGAATTTATATATATTAGGGTCCAGGCATTTTTATTTAAGCCATCTGGTATCCAGATGGCTTAAATAAAATCATCGGACTGCCTGGGGTCCGAACCCGCGACGTTTGGTATATGAGGTTAGCACGCTAACCTCTACACCACGCCCCGTGGGCATAAAGAGTACTTGTACTCTACTGATGTACTTTTTCAGTTTTTTTTACTTTCTCTTACCTCTATTTTCTACGCCACACCCGGGGGCTCCTATACTATAGTGTGTTTGCAGTACAATTAGACAGTTTTTCGTTTTTTGTCTAGCTTCAGGAAAATGATTTTTTTTTTCAATTTTCTAAAAAATAAAAAAGAGAGACGTAAGCACACACACAACTATTAAATATTAAGCTTATATCTTGATTTTCGGCCATTTTATTTCTTATTCTTGTTTTATTTAATACAAAATATACACTAAGTATCTAGTTTAATCGTAGAGAATGTCTATTTAATAGGAAATAGAAAAGACGTTCTTCTCTTGTTGATTAGTCTGTTTTAGAAGGCGGTGGAGGATGGGGCTGTGCGAGTTGTGGGTGGGGTATGGAGGTTGAGAAACGAGAACCGCTTGTCAGGACCAAGCGAAAATGCAATTTAAACTTTTCGACAATAAGGGGGTGAAAATTTACATGAAGAGTATAATTACGGAACGCATGGGTTCCTGTAATTTTCAAGTGGAAAGGGGAGGGGGGGATGAAAAGGGGGAAGTCATTAGGGAGGCGGGCTCCTGGCATTTCACATACAAAAACAGTTATTTCATATCCTCTCGGGTCTACCGAGAACACCCAATTCAATTTATGCACGATTATTGAATAAATATTAGCACGCAATTATTAAATTATATAATAGTAAAAAAAAAAAAAAAAAAAAAAGGAAAGAATTTCAAGTAGTAAATTGAAAGGGGCTCTCTCACTGTGGATTTTCTTGACAATTAAACATTTTAATAGTAAATATTATTTGGTTCTCCTTAAGTGGTGTTGCTGAAGTTGGTTAATTAACAGAAAAAAAGACGCTATATTTTCAGCAATTTTTATTAATTATCAAGGCAATATTTCCAGATATTTCGGAGACACTATCGGCACTCCTTCTTCAGTGGATTTCACCTCTTTCACCACGTTACGGCCCTTATAATTAAAACGCTTGGAAGCGACATATTATTTGACCAGCAATTATTAATCATTTGATAATAATTTGATAATCAAATGATTAATAATTGCTGGTCAAATAACATGTCGCTTCCAAGCGTTTTAATTATAAGGGCCGTAATGTGGTGAAAGAGGTGAAATCAACTGAAGAAGGAGTGCCGATAGTGTCTCCGAAATATCTGGAAATATTGCCTTGATAATTAATAAAAATTGCTGAAAATATAGCGTCTTTTTTCTGTTAATATTATTTGGTGTCTAATCGTTATATTTCTTTCGATTTGAAATAAAAAATAATCGATGTGTCTGTCACATGATCCTATAATGTTGAAAAAAGTCACGTGACCTGATAGGTGTTTATGATGATGACGACGTAACTCGTGGCGCGTAAAATATACAAGTGTCAAAAAAATGGAGGTTAAAAAGGTTATTTCTCCCCTGAACCAGTTTTTTATGCTGAATACGTAGGCCCTACATTATATGTAATTATTATTTTTCTACGACCCTTAGCTGAGTCCGTAATTTTTCCTTTATTTTCATTTGATATCCAAATGGCTTTAATAAAATTATCAGACTCTCTGGGGTCCGAACCCGCGACGTTCGGTATAGAAGGTAGGCACGCTGCCAACTAGACCAAGCCCGTAGACAAGAAAATGTTTTTTTTTTTTAACTACAACTTTTTTTCCCATTCACACACAAATACATACAGTCTTTTCGGCAACTTATAGGCCATATAAGACTAAACGATAGTATTTATAATAGATATTTATTTAAGCCATTTGGTATCCAAATGGCTTAAATAAAATCATCGGACTGCTTGGGATCCGAACCCTCGACCCTTCGTATACAAGGTAGGCGCGTTGCTACGCCAAGCCCGGGGGCTAAGTAAATCTATATATAATAATTGCGGAGTGTCCGTCTGTCACGCTCCGTTTGACCAACTTCCCGTTGGAATTTTGAAACGAAATTTTGCAGTCTTATAGAGGTCGTTATAGAGAGCCCCGGAAAAATACTCGGGTCCCGAAATTCCTATAACTTTTTGAGTTATTGATTCTTAAAGTTACGATTTCTCCCATAGGAAATGTATAGAGAAATATTTAAGTATTCTTTGCAGTTGTGTATTCTATGAATGTAAACAAATCCTCAAGCAGGCACTGAATTGGAATACGTAGTAATAATAATTTTCTTTTGACAATTAAGAAAAGGCGAGGGTCCGCCGCAGGCGGCCCGAGCCAGCTGGAGGGGGATCCCCCTGGCTAGACGCGAAGCCGCGCCGGCTAGTGTTATCACTACTATTCCAATCCAGTGCTTGCTTGAAGATTTGTTCATACTGTAGAATACATAAATGCAAAGAATACTTAGATATTTCTCTATATATACTCTCTGGGGGAAATCATTACTTTCTGAATTTATAACTCAAAAAGTTATAGGAATTCCGGGACCCGAGTATTTTTCCTGGATTCTCCGTAACGTCCTTTATAAGACTGCAAATTTAGTTTCAAAAATTCTAACGAGAAGTTGATCAAACAGAGCGCCTATATATAGAGATATATATTTGAAATAAATATAAATATTTGACCGAGGCAAGGGCGGATTAAAGGGGGGGGGCGAGGGGGCGATCGCCCCCCCCGAGAAGAAATTCACAATGTTATAAAAACTAGTAATCTAAAGAAATTATGATTTCCGGGCTTTAATTTCAATTGAATTTGTTACCAATCAATTTAAATAAATAGGAAAGGGGTCTAAATGGCCATAGATGCCAACAAAATCCTTAAATAAAATAAAAATAAAAAAAAAAAAAAAACCGCCCCCCCCCCGACAAAATTGCATTAATCCGCCACTGGACCGAGGTGTATAGCTGATAATATGTAAATTAAAGGTTTCTGGATTTCTCCAATGAGCAAGTAGTTAGTAGTTTTTTCAGTTTATTTATTATTAATATTAACATTCCAATCATCTCAATTGGTTGAAATAAATTCTTAAGAGACTCTAAACCCGTGTTACTAATAGCACCATCTCGAATCTCTCAATTATTTGGAAAACATGTCGTTATGCGTTGCCTGTCTTCCAGGCGCTAGCCTTAAAGAGGCACTTCTATTTCGATTCTCAAACTTTCCACCATTTTTATTGCTTTCTTATCAAATAATTAATAAATTTTTTTTTCTAATATTAATAAGCAAAATTTATTTACTAATTCTCTTCATATCTTAGTAAATAAATAAGAAATAAAAAATAATACGAAGGCGGTTTGCTGCTGGTGTGTTTATTTTAGCGAATAATTGAATTAAACATTTTACTTTTAAGTAGAGCCTCGTAATTAATATTAAAAGCTTCATTAATGACTTCCCTCTCCCCTTCGTAATTTAAAATGTAACCGCATTCGCCTCCTTCTCTTTTCTAATCTCTGCATAATCCTTTCTTCTTCTTCATCTCCCTCTCCATTTTTCTTCTTGTCTATTTTATTTCCGTCTTTCATCTAAAGAAATAAAAATATATATATATACTTGAAAAGGAAGAAAATTCTCTAAAGATTTTCATATAAGCAGAGAAAAGATAAATGGAACAAGTGAAGCCCTCTTCATTTCCAATTCTAAATAAATAAAAGGTTTTTTTTTGTATTAATCAAACAAAAGAATCTAGCTACTTTTGTTTTACTGATAAAAAAAAACGAAATCCAATTAATTAATTATGGATTTTGCGCTCTGTCAACCTCCTATTATAAAATCCTACTAATTATATCATTAATTTAATGGTACTGTAAACCTACATTTGAGGCTATATATTAAAATTTTAATCATTATTTTTTTATTAAATATTGATTAATTTTTTAAAAATGATTATTTATTTAAATTTTACTTTCTCTTATTATATATAGAAAGTATTGGATTCATGTCAAAAATTCGATGTCGAAATAATGATGACACGTTTTGAGGTCCCCTGATCTCAAAAAAGTGGGTTTCGTGACATGGTCTGTCTGTGTGTGAATAATATATCTCGAGAACAAAAAGAGACAGCACGTTAAAATTTTATATTTAAGTCTACCAAAAGAAAGAGAAAGTTATGTGCTGTGCGACAGTCTCACCAGATTTTTTTATTTAACCGGTAACTATACAAAATAAATTCCGCTAAGTCAAGTCTCTGTCGAAATTTGGTTAGTAGTAATTTTTACACAATTTTTTTTTTTTTTTTTTTACAGTTTTATAAAAAAATCTGGTGTGGCTGGTCGCACAGCATACAACATTCCCTTTGGTAAATGAATGTTGTGTTCTGGACTTGTCACATCACATATAGACTTTAGAATAGAATTTAGTTTCTGGTTGGATGATACATTCACGATATAAAATTTATAAACATAGAAAAAATATTTTTTGTTACAAAGGCCTATCTTTCCTATGAAGTACAAAAAATTGTTATTCCACTAAATCAAGTCTTCCTCCCCCCCCCCCCCCTTATAACACTAGGATAATAACATTTGAAATGGTTTAAACGCAGGCAGCCAAGATATTTAGACATTACAAATTTTACGTAAGTGGTGTTACTGAGTTGATATATTGAGAAGAAAGCGCTAAATTTTCAGCAATTTTTTATTAGTTTACAAGGCAATATTCCAAATATTTCCTTGTAAATTAACAAAAAATTCCTGAAAATTTAGCGTTTTCTTTAATAGCACGATTTCTATCTAATCTCTCAATTATTTGGAAAACATGTCGCTGGGTGTTGCCTGTTTTCCAGGCGCTAGCCTTATAGGGGCCCTTCTATTTCGATTCTAAAGCCCCCCCTCCCCCCTTTTAGAAAAAATGTTATTTTTAAATTTTTGTACTTTTTTTAGTATTTTTCAAATTTTATAAAAAATCTGGTGTGATTAGTCGCATTACTTTCTCTTACCTTCGATAATTGAAAGTTCTCATCTGTGCTTGTCACATCAGATTTTTTGTGTTGACATATATTTAGTTTCCGACAGCTGTACTGAAAAAGTACCTACATCATTAAAGTACTAGTACTTAGCGGCCAATTTTATTCAAAGCTTTGTGATACGTCCCAGGGGGTACCTAACTTAAATATCAAATTTCAAAATCCTTAGCTCTTTTCGTTCTTGAGATATTTCGTTTACAGACAGACTTTAAAACGTGTATTTACATCAAAACCCATCAAATTTTTGACATGAATCTCTACTTATTAATATCTAAGAGAAACTAAAAAACAGCCGAACTCAGCTGAAATTTTAATCTTAAAAACGAAAATAATTAATTTAAAAATATTTAAAAAAAAAAACGCATCCTTATATATCTTTGTCCCTCTATGTATTATTAATGCTATAATAATTTCGCTAAAATGCCCTTTTATGTTTTATAGAGTGGATTTTAATTCATTTATTTATCTAGCCGGCGGCAATATGGCTCTATAATTATTTTATGTTTCTAAATTAAAAATTAAAAAAAAAAAAGTCAAAGAGCAACAACAATTTTCATGATCAAAAACAATTTTTTTTTCTTTCTATATAAATTTGCCATACATAAATATTTAAATGTATATGTATGTGTGTATATGCTGGGATGGAGTTGGGAGGGTGTGCAGGATTTATATGGCATATTGGCGTTTGGCCTCAGTGGCCCCCAGGGCATTATTAATCGTCTCGCAATATATACTGTCTCTGGGCTAATACACAAAATGTTCGTAAATGTTATTGCGATTGAAACCATTTTAGCCTCTCTCCTGTGCGAGTCTCTTTTTTTTTTTTTCAAAAACTCAACGGATAAAATTAAATATATGATCTCGTGTATATATCGGCTGAAGAAAGGGAAATAAAATAATTTTTTTTTTTTAACACCTGAGTGATTTTTTTTTTTATTTAATAATAAATATATCGATGGAATTTTGCATACGTCATGAAGTAGAGGAGGGAGAAAGAGAGACGTACGTGTGTCCCAGTTAACGAGGTGCTGGTGGTTCATTACCGCGATTGCCAACTCAGGCTGCTGCTGCTGCAGCGGCTCGGGCACCTCTCGAGCTTTTGCACTCGAGCCCCCTCCAACCTTTGAGAGGATTGTTGCTCATGGCCACTTGAACACACCCGCTCTATCCACGCTTCCCACTTGAATCTTTTAATTTTTTTTTTTAGAGGGGGGGAGGGGAAACTGAATAACTAACACAAAAAAAAAAAATGCTATTTTAAATGAAAGATCTTTTAAGCTGATTCTCACAGTTTACTCGATTACCTTCTGGTATTGTTAATGTGTACATATTTTTGATGGAATTTATTTTTGCGACTGCTATATATGCATAGGCGTAGTCAGACATTTTTGATGGGTGGGGTGGATTTCAAGAAAATTTTTTCGCCCTCGGGGCTTGGTGTAGAGGTTAGCGTGCTAACCTCGTATACCAAACGTCGCGGGTTCGGACCCCAGGCAGTCCGATCATTTTATTTAAGCCAACTGGATACCAAATGGCTTAAATAAGAATGCCTGGACCCCATATATGTATATTAATCTCTATAACGGATATCGTAAAAGTCTTAAATGGCCTGAGTTGCCGAAAAGAATGTGTGTGTGAGTGTGAGTGAGAAAAAAAAAGTGTGAGTGTTTAAAAAAAAAGAAAATTTTTTCAAACATTTGAAAAATTTAAGAATATCTTAGGGTCTCGTATTTATACATCATTTTTTTTTTACCTAGAGCAATTAATTAGGCCTATATTTTACTTTCTCTTACCCTATATGAAATATAATTTGTATTAGGGCCTATAGAGCTTAAATATCTAGTCATGGCTTGTCAAAATCGAGAATTGATGATAATTATTATTCCATTCCAATTCAGTGCCTGCTTGAGGATTTGTTTACATTCATGGAATACACAAATGAAAAGAATACATAAATATTTCTCCATACATTTCCTATGGGAGAAATCGTAACTTTAAGAATTAATATCTCAAAAAGTTATGGGAATTTCGAGATGAAAATAATTTTCCTGTAATCCCTAGAAGGTCCTCTTTAAGCATATAAAATTTCATTTCAAAATTCCAACGGGAAGTGGCCTAAATAGAGCTTGACTGACAGATAGACATTAGCGAATTATTTATATAGATTATATGAACCCTGTTATTCAATGGTGTGTCAAAGACCAAAAAATTCAAAATTGAGTTAAGCATGGAATATTGTTTCAAATGCTTTAATTAATAGTATTTTTTATGAAATATGTCCTAAAAAAATTTATTTTTAATGTAAAAGCATAAAATTATTTTTACAATATTTCAATGCAGGATTTTACATTTTTCAATAATGATTTACGTACTTAACATGTTGTTTCGTAATACTTAATTTGAAAAGAACAATTTTTCATTTATGCGTCAAGTGCAAGACATCGTAAACAACTATACGCTTGAGATATATTGTTGCGTTTATGCCCTAAGTATTTTCAATTATGAACACCGGCATCGCTATTGTTTAGAGATATTTAATATAAACTCAAGAAAATATTAATTTTATTTATTTCAAATTTATATATTCAATACACTATTACTATATTCCATTTGTTGAAATTTAATACAAGTATTTCATAACCTACAAAAATTATCAATAGTTATATTATAATTCATTTTTTACTTTCTTTTAGCCTAATTCTATAATATTTTCTATCTTTTTCTATGAACTATATATATATATATATATAATTTTCCAATTAACAATAAATTAATATCGTTTAATTGAGTTTTAACCAGTGTGATTTTAACAACCAATAAAAAGTTATTTACCAAATAATATTATATATATTTTTTTCCCTTAAATAAACAAAAATCATTTTTTTTTTTGAAAAATGAGAAAATTTTCTCTGAATTCGTAGACGTCAAAATTTAATTTTTTGATATTATTCCTGATAATGAAAATGAAGATGAGGATGAGGATCAGTGCGATTTCGAAAAGACAACAAAATAAATAATATTAGGTTAGGTTAGGTTGAAGTGGCCGTAATATTAAGTCTATTTCATTATTATAACTTTGATTTACTGTTTCCAAGCTATTTATTCAGAAATTAATTGATGAGAAAATTTTGTTATCACTTTGTATTTAATTTTAAAATATTAATACTATTTAAAATTGATGAATGTGATTTTGATAAAAAGTTTCTATGCTACTAGTATTAAATATAAAGAGACTTTGAAGCATTTTTGCAAATATAATTGGACTTAGAGAATTTTTCAATCATGGGTCAAGGGACTTTGAAGCATTATTTACAAATATATATCGCACATAGAGAATTTTGTAAAAATAATTTTTTATATTTTATTTTTTTTCTCTAAATTAGTCATATTTTTAGAGATAATTTATGAATATCTGCCATAATTACAGTATTTACTTGCACAATTGACAAAAAAAATGATATATAATCTAATAAAAACAATTTAAATCAGAAAAACTTTAATGTTGATTTTCTCAAAACTCGATATTTGGTCTTTGACACACCATTGAATAACAGGGTTCATATATGATTACTTGCTTTGATTATACCACATTTCAAAGTAGAATTTACAGATTCAACCAACTTGCTTGAAATTACAAATATTTTGAAAAGGATAATAGAAATAATTAAATTATTTGAAACTCTCAAGAACTAAAAAAAAAAACATTTTTTCACCCTATATTAATATTCTAATAAAATTGAATGAAAAGGGTTGAAGAGCTAGGTATATAAATGTATATAGGTGGCGAGGGGCCCGAAATGGCCATCAGCTTCTTCTCTGCAATTGCTTTCATTAACCCATCCATCCATTTTGCGTTGTCATTTTAATTTGGAAGGGATCCTCGTCACGTCCATCAAATCAGTCCTCTCCAATTAAAAGTCGCTCATCAGCAAGGGCTCTATATAATGAAGCTTATCCACTTTATATATATATCTATAACTGTATTTATATAATTATTCATTAACGCTTGAAAAAATGACCGGCGTGTTTGAGAAGTAGCTGTTGTATTTTAACAATAAATGAAGGAGCAGGGAGACAGGGAAATCTATTTGAACTAAAAGAAAAAATCTGGTGTGACAAGCACTGTAACAAATTTATAAGCACTCATGAATTTTTAATTTCCTTACCTATATATACAGCATATACAAAGAATAACGCTATCTCGTAGTTTCTTTCTTGGACAGGATTTACGGATGGTATGTATATATAATAAAAAAAAATCTGGTGTGACTGGTCGCACAGCACACAACTTTCTCTTACCCTTCGGCAAGAGAAAGTTGTGTTCTGTCCTTGTCACACCAGATTTTTGGTGTCGAAATATATTTAATTTCCGACAGTACGGAACATTCGAATTTCAAGATGTAAAATATGGAAAAATATTTATATTTTGTTACCATGGCAACCATTTCTCCTATCTTTCTTATGAAATACAAGAGTAAAGTGGTCTTCAGAAGATTTCAATCACAAAATGAGAATATACATTAAAGAGCATCTAATAAATAATTGATTTTTGAATTTTAATCAAAACCCTTGTAGCGAATTTTGAGAAAATCGAAAAAAACTGAAAAAGTACATCAGTAAAGTACTAGTAATCTTTGGCCGATTATCATTAAAAGCTTATTTTCACTCCTCAGGTGGGTGCCTAACTTAAATATAAAATTTCAACTTTCTAGCTCAATTCCTTCATGCTTTAAATTGAACACAGACACACACACACAGACACACACACACACACACACCCACACACACCCACAGACAGACCATGTCGCGAAAACCACTTTTTTGGATTCAGGGGACCTCAAAACGTGTATATCCATCAAAATCTCGACATCGAATTTTTGACATGAATCCAATACTTTCTCTCTCTTCATATATGTATATTAACTTATACATATAGGTAAGAGAAAGTAAAAATTATTAAAATTTTTAATAATTTATTAGTTCTTGACAGATGCATTACTGTTTCGGCCCAACACAGACATTTTTTTTATTATTTCTCTTCAAATATTATGTTCTCAAGATGGCTGTTGAGTTGGGCCGAAACAGTAATGAAATCTGTCTAACTAACGAACTAATAAATTATTGCAAATTTTAATAATTTTTTGATTATATATACATACCATCCGTAAATCCTGTCCAAGAAAGAAACTACGAGATAGCGTTATTCTTAATATAATTATTGGACTGCATCCACACTCATTTTACAGTATATACTGTATATAAGTACTTACAGTAAATATATGTTTTGATGTCTCCTGGTTCTAAAAAAAAGTGGGCCCCGGTCATCTGTCCTTGATTAAAATAAATATATAGATATAGTGGGGGGGGGGGGGGCATTATAGATTTAAAAAAAAAAAATGAATTTTTAAAATTTCCAAAAAAAAAGGGTCGTCATGGTGGCCTGATTGCACTGTCGCCTCATTGGCCTCTTGCTCCACCCTTCTTCTCCCTCAGCCTTCATGAGCAGGATTTGATCGGCCTGTGAAAACTGGATTGTTCTCAATATTTTTGTTTACTGCCTGGCTGTTCTGGCGCCGGTGATTCCCCTCTTATAACTGCGGGATTGAGGGTGGTTGAGGCTTGGAGAAGAACTTGGCTTGCGCAAACCGCGCTGGGAGCAGGCTTCTTAGCGGTTGGTGAAGTAGCTGCTAAGAAGTCCGCTCATGTTTACAAACAGGCGGCGGACGACCCGACAATCAAAATATTATATCAGCTATATATAGATGTTAGACTGATTGTAAATGCTCCTCTGACTGATCGCTGTTTTTTACGAGTCCACAATTTCCCTCAACATTTATCCTAATACTAAACATATTTAATACTAAATTTATACTTTATTCTGATTTTTAATAAAACTGTTTTCTTTATAATTATTGATATACCCTAATTTGAAGAGAATTTATCTCACCTTTTTTTTTAACACTTACACTTTTTTCCCATTTACACTCTTCTCGGCATCTTAGGCCATATAAGACTTAATACGATAATCGTTATTATGAATATATATATTGGGGTCCAGACATTAATATGTTAATATATATAGAGAGAAAGTATTAGGCTGAACGAACACCAATTGAGCAAAAAGTTTTCGGACAAAACGTTTTTGACTAATCGTTCCTAAAACTGTTTTTACTTTCTCTTACCTATGTATATATGTAATATATATATAGAGAGAAAGTATTGGATTCATGTCAAAAATTCGATGTCGAGATTTTGATGGATCTTCACGTTTTGAGGTCCCCTGAATCCAAAAAAGTGGTTTTCGCGACATGGTCTGTCTGTGGGTGGGTGGGTGGGTGGGTGGGTGGGTGGGTGTGTGTGTGTGTGTGTGTCTGTGTTCACTTTTAAGCATGAAGGAATTGAGCTATGAGGCTGAAATTTTATATTTAAGTTAAACACCCTCCGGGACCGGAAAAATAAGCTTTTAATCAAAATCGGCCAAAGAGTACTAGTACTTTACTGATGTACTTTTTCAGTTTTTTTCGATTTTCTCAAAATTCGCTCCAACGATTTTGATTAAAATTCAAAAATCAATTATTTTTTAGATGCTCTTTCAAATGTATATTCTCGTTTCGCCCTCAAAATTGTTTGAAGCACACTTTACTCTTGTGTTTCATAGGAAAGATAGGAGAAATGGTTGCCTTGGTTACAAAATATAAATATTTTCCCATACTTATAAATTTTACATCTGAATTCAAATATTCCCTACTGCCGGGAACTAAATATATGTCGACACAAAAAATCTGGTGTGACAAGCACAGTACACAACTTTCGATTACCGAAGGTAAGAGAAAGTTGTGTGCTGTGCGCCAGTCACACCAGATTTTTTCAATGATTTTCTATGGGTTAACAATTGAGCTCATCGACATCATTAAACAAAATGTTTTGACATTGAGCGTTTTGCTCTTGGACAAAACATTTTGTCCGAAAATGATTTTGCTCAATTGGTGTGCGTTCAGACTTAGATTCATATTAAAAATTTGTTATCGAGATTTACAAGTTTACAGGTCCCCTGAGTCCAAGAAGTAAGTCCCCTCTGTGTGTCTATCTGTTGTGTGTGTGTGTGTGTGTGTGTGTGTGTGTGTGTGTGTGTGTGTGTGTGTGTCTATGATAAAATATCTCAAGAACGTAGAGCTAGGGAATTGACATTTAAGTTAGGTAACCTCCTGGCACAAAATACGATTGGAACACAATCGGTCAAAAAGTACTAGTACTTTACTGTTATACTTTTCAGTTTTTTTTCGATTTTCTCAAAATTGGCTATAACGATTTTGATTAAAATTCATAAATCAATTATTCTTTGGATCAAAGATGATAACAAAATACATATAATAAATTGTATTTTATTGTCAAAAAAAAAAAATTCTCGTTTATCTACTACATTTTAGCTCTCACTGTACGTAGTACTAAGGGGTAGAGAGCTTATGCAGAGAGTTCGTCTGTAGGCATAAAAAGTACGGCTTGAAGGTTGTAAGAAAATAATAATTACCATTGGCGCCGAAACTGGGGGGGGAGGCAAGAGTACATTGCCCCCCTGGCATCCTACAGGGGGGGCAGAGGGGGGCAAAATTTCTTCTTTTATTTCATTTATTTTTAAAAATGATATATTTTTACTTTTGAAAAATAAAATCTTCTAAATTAAAAAAAATTAAGAGTAAGAAATTCATTTTTTTCCAAATTTTTTCCAAAAATTTTTGATAAAATCACTAGCAAATTTTTTAAAATTTTAATTTTATTAAAATTGTGATTTTATTTAAAATTTTTAAAGTTTTATAGTAGATTTGTTTTTCTTTTATACTATTTGAACATATTAAATAATTTTAATTTTCTAAAAAAAAAAATTTTGCCTCCCCCTGATTCAAATTCGTTCCGGTGCCCCTGATAATTACATATACGTATTCAGCATAAAAAAACTGGTTCTGGGAAAAATACGTTTTGGTCCCTAGCTCTTCCAATTTTTGAGTTATTAATTCTTAAAGTTACAATTTCTCCCATAGAAAATGTATAGAGAAATATTTATGTATTCTTTGCATTTGTATATTCTATGAATGCAAACAAATCCTCAAGCAGGCACTTGTTTTTCTTAAATATGGAGAAATAACCATTATTAAAATGTTTAATGTCAAGAATATCCACAGAGAGAGCGCCCCTTTGAATTTACCACTGTAAATACTTTCCTACTTTTCTCTCCGTGTTTTTTTCAAGATTTCAAAAATTTTGATTAATTATATAAAAATAAATAAGATATATAAAGCATACATGTCACCAATTTTTTTTTTTCTCATTGTTCTCTCTCTTGAGAAAATCTTGGAGAAGAGGCGAAAGACAAAGATGGGTCATTGTCAAAGGGTTAGGCTTAAGTGAAATTTCTTGTCGGCAGATAATTAAGGCTGAAGTCGGCCTTGACAGGCGAGAGAGGCCCTATCGGTGGCATCATCCCCCTCCTCCGACAGACAACCCCAACCCTATGTGAAAAATAAAACAAGGCCAGAGGGTGGAAGTGGTTATGACATGGCGCTGTCGTTGTCGTCGACGTCGTTGTTCCCCGCCAAACAAACTGTTGTTGTTGTTGTTGTTGCCAAGCGCAGTTGTTGCTAGTTCATACACGCATACACAAACATATTCAACTTTGCTAGAGTTTACAAACTAAACTTTATGAAATTTACAAGGATTTTTTTTTTAATAGCTTATTTTAGCTAAATTGGGGAAATTTTTAAATAGGTCATATGTAAATTAATTAAGAGCTTTAAGAAATCAACCGGCTTGTTTAAATACTTGGTCTATATGTCTATATATTGGCTTTAATTTGAATTTGGCAGTTTCAATATTAACCGCCATCCCTAGGGAATAGAGCCGTGAAGTTAGACAACCAGAGCGCTTAGCTGCAGTAATTGTTCCAAAAAATATTAAAAAAAAAGTTTATTTATTTATTTTCTAAGCACTCTGGTTGTCTAACTTAACGGCTCTATTTTGTAGAAGTGGCGGTTAATATTGAAACTGACTGTACCAATTTCTGCTGATTTTTATCATATACTAGCCAGCCAGAAGGTAATTGGACGATTGATGCCATTGAATAGGTTCAATTAGCGGCGGGTCATTGAATATTTAGAGGGAGGGGGGGGGGAATTTTTTTTTTTTTTGAAAACATATTAACAATTTTTTTAAATGAAAATGTTAACAAGCTGATTTAAAAAATACAGTTGTTATAATTTTGTCATAAAAGAATTTCACAAAATTCGGAGAGAAGGTCAGTTACTTTTTGTCAAATTTTGTACGATTTGGTATTAAAATGCCTTATTTTAAAAATATACTATAACAATTTCTATTGGCATTGTCTGGAATTGCTTCTGTGTTATGCTTGCGAGTGGAGTGGAGCCTTGAGCTTAGGCAACCAAAATAATGTTACTTAGCAGTCGGAAGTGTTGTCTTAAAAAATGACAGAGCGTATATAGGGGAGGGGGGCCGGGCCCCTCCCGAAATTTCCCAAATGCATATACTTATATAGGGACATACAGACATTAGCGGTTCTCGCCCCCCCCCCTCCTCGATTTAAATTTAAAAGAACTAGTACTGTTCCTAGAGATAGAGTGATACTCGTTTTTGTTTTGTTTAGGCATAAGAAGCCTCTTCGTCTTTCTCTTTACACATTAGAACACAATTTTTCCATAAAGATTATTTAATTTCTTTAAATTAAAATTCTTCTTTCTTATTATTTACTCAGTTATTTTTATTATTATTTTTTTTTTTTGTCAAATTAAAAAATAGCATTAGTGAATCATAATTAGAAACTCCCTCTGTTTTTTTTTTTAACGAAAGACAGACAGACAGAAGGACACCCTTCACTCTCGCTTTAATTCACTTCTCCCTCCCTCCCTCCCCTTATATTTTCTTAACCCTTTATTTTCTACTCCTCTAAATCGAGTCCCCAAAAATTTCCTTAATAAATTTTAAAGTGCAATTTAATTATATCATGACAGAAGGCTATAAAATAAACGCACCTCCATCTCTCTCCCTCTCTTCTGCTACTTTTCCAAGCACGTGGCTTTTATTTGTATAATTTAACAAAACACAATTAAATGTTTTTAATTTTTCTCTTCCTCTTTCCATTTTTTTTTTTTGTTTTATTATCTCATATGAAAAATTTTAATTTACATAATATAAAAGTAAATTCATTTAGCGTTTTATTAATGTAATTTAATTCTTTTACCGTATTTCAAAGATTTTATGAAGTTTATGAATTCTTAATAGACTTTCCCAATGGTAGTTTCGGCCGCCGAGAGGATGAGCCTTTGAAGAAGAGTCCTTATACTGTAGTATATGAAAAATTATTAATTAAAATGAGGTATAGGTATCCAAATACCGAATCTTATATAATTTTTATATTTATTTATTTATTTATTTGTTTATTGGCCTTCGGCATTTGTATGCCATTTTGGCCAATAATAATTTTTATATTTATAATTATTCTATTAACTTTTTACACTCTCTTATTTATATAGATTGTTTACATTTTTCTAAGTTCTTATTCGTTTTCTTGAAAATTGATTTCACCATTCCCAAAAAACATTTCGAAACAGCTGGTACCAGCATCGTAATTATTATTCTCATTGATTTTATACTTTAAAAGAGTAGCTATTTGTTGCTGGGAATATGAGGGCCCATCTTTTGATCATCGAGATAATGAGCTTGGAATTTCTAATGAATATTTATTGAATCTCTTTAGAATAGAGTGGGATCTGCACCGATCCCGGCTTCTTTCATGTTTGGTTGTAAGAACTTTTTGATATAATCTTTCTTCCTTCGTGTTAATTTTCACCTAATCATTTGAAAATAAGATATGATGATGAATATTTGTATGATTTAAATCCTTTTACTTTCTCTTATCCTATATATTAAAAATATAGAGGGAAAGTATTGCGATCATGTCAAAAATTCGATGTCGAGATTTTTATGGATATTCATGTTTTGAGGTCCAAAAAAGTGGGTCCCGCAAATTGGTCTGTGTGTGTGGACTTTTTTAACCAGAACACATTTCCTTATCTCTGGTAATTGAAAGTTATGTTCTGTGCTTGTCACACCAGATATTTTAATCAAAATTTTGAGAAAATCGAAAAAAGTACATCAGTACAGTAGTAGTACTTTTTGGCACATTTTATTTAAAAGTTCATTTTCTCGTGTCAGTTAAGTAACTAACTAAAATATAAAATTTCAACATCGTAGCTCATTTACTTCTTGCTTTATTTTGATCACACGCAGACAGGCAGACCATTTTGCGGGACTTTTTTTTAGAGTTCAGGACTCAAACGTGTATTTCAATCTTAATTGCAATAATATATTAATTTTAAACTGGTAACCGTTGGCTCTATTTGAAACATTATGCTTTAATAGGAGAATTAAATTCACAAGGTTTTCTGTTTCAATAATATATTAATTTGATATTAACACTTTATACGTATTTCGACACCATATGTGTCATCTTCAGAAGCGAATTACATACTGAAGATGACACATATGGTGTCGAAATACGTATAAAGTGTTAATATCAAATTAATATATTATTGAAACAGAAAACCTTGTGAATTTAATTCTCCTATTAAATGCAATAATATAGCAATATTTTATCTCTATATGTGTACTCCATGTAGGAGGCATGTGCCTCAGCGACAAATAAATCCAAATCTATCTATATATTAACATATATAGGTAAGAAAAAGTAAAAATTAATTTTGATATTTATCATGTAAGGCTGCAAAATTTGGTATTGCAGCTTACTTTTAAACGATAAAGCTTTAATTTTAATTTTACTTTAAAACAATTCCGTTCCCCAATGCCTAAATAACAATGAATATGCTTTGAATGAAAGTCAAAAAATTTCGACATTGAATTTTTGACATGAATTTATTGATAAGAGAAAGCAATCCAGTAATTATTTGATTAAAATTCTCCGGAAATAAAAATATAATATTGTTTATGTTTGAATTGACGCTGATTGCATAAGGTTGTGATTTCAATACAATATAAAATATTTTTTTATAGTTATTTTATTAGTAAATAAATGAATAAATTATAAAAAAAAAAATGGTCCCTGCAGGACTCGAACCTGCGACCTTCGTGAATCTGAGAATGTCAGAAAGAGGACGATGCTCTTACCATCTGAGCTAAGAGACCAGTTGGAATAAATTAATTCGATTCGTTCTCATATATTAGAATTGACCTTCACAAACACACACGAATCAAATTAATTATATCCTGTAATTCAAAGATAGGTACGATTTTAAGTAAAATTTATTTCTTTTCAAATAATAAATTTGTTGTTATCGGTGCGGTCAAGCTTCTAAGCGCGCGCAGAATCAATAAATTCTCGCGCGGGCTTTGAATAAAAATAATACTCGTTTTTTACTTTCTCGTACCCTATATATGAAATATATAGAGAGAGAAAGTATTGGTTTCATGTCAAAAATTCGATGTCGAGATTTTGATGGATCTTCACGTTTTGAGGTCCCCTGAATCCAAAAAAGTGGTTTTCGCGACATGGTCTGTCTGTCTGTGTGTGTGTGTGTGTGTGTGTGTGTGTGTGTGTGTCTGTGTGTGTGTGTTCAATTTTAAGCATGAAGGAATTGAGCTATGAGGCTGAAATTTTATATTTAAGTTAAACACCCCCCGGGACCGACAAAATAAGCTTTTAATCAAAATCGGCCAAAAAGTACTAGTACTTTACTGATGTACTTTTTCAGTTTTTTTCGATTTTCTCAAAATTCGCTCTAACGATTTTGATTAAAATTCAAAAATCAATTATTTTTTAGATGCTCTTTCAAATGTATATTCTCGTTTTGCCCTCAAAATTGTTTGAAGCACACTTTACTCTTGTGCTTCATAGGAAAGATAGGAGAAATAAATGGTTGCCATGGTAACCGAATTTAAATCTTTTTCTTTTTATTAGATTAAAAATCAATTATTATTTAAACGCCCATTTTTTTTTTTCGGAGAAAACATATCTCTCTCTCTCACAAAACTATCTTCTCTCTTTCTACGCGTTTTAAATTTTTCTACCTTATCTTCGCATTTGACCAATGTTAATTTCCTATAGGGATTTGTATGTTAATTTCGATTCAAAAGGGGGTCCCCTTTGGAACTTTTACGCATTTAAAATTTTTTTTCCAATTCTTATGAAATTTTGTATTTATTTACGAATCTATATTGTGTATAAAATGGCCAAATATGAGATTAAAATTTTGAAAAATAACCATAGTTTATTTCAAGCAATCAACATTTAAAATGCAAGTTTGAAACTAAGGTGCTATGGAAAACTAAATATATCTCGACACAAAAAATCTGGTGTGACCAGCACAGTGCACAACTTTCTCTTACCGAAGGGTAAGAGAAAGTTGTGTGCTGTGCGCCAGTCACACCAGATTTTTTATTTCATTAAATTTATTCCAATTTTATATTACTTTCTCTTGCCTATATCTGTTAAGAAAGAGAAAGTATTGGTTTCTTTTCAAAAATTTGATGTCGAGATTTTGACGGATATACACGTTTTGAGGTCCCCTGAGTCCAAAAAAAAGTGGTTTTGCCACTTAGTCTGTCTGTGTTCAATTTAAAACATAAAGGTATTGAGCTAGGAGGTTGAAATTTTATAATTAAGTTAGGCATACCCCTGAGGCGTGAAAATAAGCTTTTGATCAAAATCGGCCAAAAAGTACTAGTACTTTACTTATGTAGTTTTTCAGTTTTTTTTTATTTTCTCGCAATTCGCTCCAAGGATTTTTTTTTTTAATTCAAAAATCAATTATTTTTTAGATGCTCTTTAAAATGTATATTCTCATTTTGCCAGTGAAATCTTTTAAAACACACTTTACTCTTGTTCTTCATAGGAAAAATGGAGAAATAGCTGCTCATGGTAACAGAATATAAATATTTTCCCATATTTATAAATTGTACATCTTGAATTTCTGTTCAGAAAGTATATTTCGACAGAAAAAAATCTGGTGTGACAAGCACAGAACACAACTTTTGATTAGCGAAGATAAGAGAAAGTTATGTGTGCTGTGCGACCAGTTACACCAGATGTTTTTAAAACCAAAAATTAAACTATTCATGCATTGATAATTTGCAAATTAAAAACGAGTTTTGGTAAGGTATTATTTTTTCACCATTCCCTTCCAATAAAATTGCGATTATTTATTCAATTGCGTTTTCAAATCAGCAATTTGTAATTCGCAAGAGATTCCCTCCCCAACTTTTTTTTCTTTTCTTCCACCTCCACCTCCACACACACACACAGAGTCCAAACAGCCACAAGCAAATGCAAATCGAGTCTTTTTTCATGGATGCGAATGAACAAATGAGTTGCGAGATTTCGAATTAATTCGCTTGGATAAAGAAGATAAAGAGAAAAAGGGTGGAAAAAATAATGAAGTAGAAGAAGACGGTTCTAATAAGCAACGGCATGATGAGGGTGAATAAGTGATGATTGGTTGGGTGTATAGGCCTCCAATTAACACCAAGGTGACTCGCGAAAAGTAGTGAAAGAGGGAAGGCACAATATCTTTGAATTTGGGCCTCCTGGAAATCCACCCTTGAAAGGGGATCAATGCAATTATTTAGGCTTTGAATTCCAAAGAAAACTAAATATTTGATTTTTCGATTGCAATATTTCGTCATATAATTGTAGTCCGATGTATTGTGAAATACTCAGCAAAATAATTAGGATTTTATTTGACCTTTAACATTTGTTCTTTTGTGTTGTGTTAGAAATTGAAAATTTTATATTCATTTGATGAATTGAATTGTTGATCTGTTAAAATAGTAGGCTATCTGGTTGTTGACCACATTTTTTTTACTATCATCCTTCTTTATACCTCTGCTAGGCTAGACAACACAATTCATGCAGGAAAGAAATGTTTTCTTCAGCTTCTTCGACCTTCACAAAGCAGATTGACACATTATCAATGCCTCTTAAGGCTCCAGCATCTGAAAACGTCGCCACAGCAAAAAATAAGATATTTTTTTCAATACTACGTTGGAACAAGCTGATTCTATTGATAGTTTGACTAGATTATTATCCGATATGACTTTCCAAGAAAAAAAATGTTACACTTATCTGGCTTCGCTGTTGACATTCTGATGCCACTTCTCTTTCCACAGGTCAGAATTTGTCTGCAGGTATTCAATAATATTATGTTATTGACGAACTATCTTAATTAGCATCCAGTTTTCGTGGGTGCTGAAATTCGGTGCCAGGAACCATTTCGTTTTCTTTTTCTTTCATTTCTTTATTTGCAATATTAAATAGATTAGGCCTATGTATCATGATAACCTTCTTTATTTTTTTTTTTTAATTTTTACATTTTGTCAGGATTCGCAGTGACTTTGCAGCCAGGAGATTAAATAAAAAAATCTTTTATTTAATTTTTATTTACCGACGTTTCGGTCGCCAATCACGACATTCATCAGGTTGTCAATTATACACAATCTTGGAATAAGAGACCTCCGAGCAGCAAGTAAAAGATAATATTTTTGTACATATCAAAGTTAAAAGAAATTGTAGGCTATTTAATTGCAATAAATATTAAAATACCTAAGATTGTGTATAATTGACAATATTTGCCCTGATGAAGGTCCTGATTGGCGACCGAAACGTCGATAAATAAAAATTAAAAGAATTTTTTATTTAACCTCCTGACTGCAAAGTCCCTGCGAATCCTGAGTAAATCTCCACAGCCATAAAACATCAATTTTTTACATTTTGGTAAAAAAATTAATTTTTTTTTTTAAAGTGAAACTTTATTTTGATCGACACAAATTTTTTCGTTTCTCTATCATATCTTGGTATCCAAATGGACGCACACCGATTAGGCAAAAACGCTCAATGACAAAACATTTTGTTCAATGATGTCGACTGCCTAATCGGGTTGACCCATTTAAAAGCATTGAAAAAACAGATTCGTCAAAAACGTTTTGTCGAAGAGCGTTTTTGCTCAATCGGTGTGCATCCAGCTTTATATTTTTTGAGATTTCAGAATTCCTCATCTCGACCTTAATAATAAAATAAAAATTTCTTTATATACAAATTCTAATATGAATTCAAGGTGAATTTCTATAATTAGTTTATAGACAATTGATAAGAGTAGAAGAACGTGGCAATAAGTAATAAAGTCATTTCTAGAATAGATTAAAACCAAACCCTCTAAAGATGGAGATAAGAAAACTACTTTTTAATTTACTTCCTAAATTAAAGTTAACGATAGTGTTCAAATATAAAAAAAAGTAAAAGAGTTCAATTATCACGTTTGAACAAATTGATCAATTTATTTATTTTTTATATCAACCTTATTTACAATTTAAAATAATCTAGGGATTTAAATTGCTTTTGCGATTATTTTTTTTTCCCCTAAGTGTTATAATTCAATTACATGTAATTCTTTAGTCGATATCTGAGGTCGTTTTGACAAATTCAACTATTTATTTCTTGTGTATAATTTAATAATGAAGTCTAATACTATATACAAATATAGCAGGATCAGATATGAGGGGGACTAGAGGCGCCATTTCATTTTTTCTTTGGGGGGGGGGGAAGGAACTTTTTTTTTTAAATTTATTTACATTTTATGGCTGTAGAAATTTAATCAGGATATGAAGGAACTTTGCAGCCAGGCGATTGATTTAAAAAAAATCTTTAATTTTTGTTCGCCGACGTTTCGGTCGCCAATCATGAACTTAATCAAGGCAAATATTGTCAATTATTCACGATCTTAGGTTGCAATCATATACAATTTTTTTTTTTTCAATCAATTTAAATAGAAATTTATTTAAGGTTCAGGAAATCTCCAATGAGCAACGCAGCTAGTTGTTTTTTTAATTTTTATTTAAATGCAAAGTGCCAGGGCCAACGTTTCCGTCGCACATAGGACCATCATCAGGGCCAAGCCATTGTCAATTTATTATTCCTCATGGTCATATTGGCCAAAGAAATTATTAATAATGCAATAAACTCAATGACCAAATTATTAGAAACAGTGTGTTATTATGGACTGAGAGTGAGTGAATGACTCACCCATTTTTTTTTTTATTAATAATTTTTTTGGCATATGACCATGAGGAATAATAAATTGACAATGGCTTGGCCCTGATGATTATCCTATATGCGACCGAAACGTTGGCCCTGGCACTTTGCATTTAAATAAAAATTAAAAAAACAGCTGCGTTGCTCATTGGAGATTTCCTGAACCTTAAATAAATCATAGTATCAGCTATACACCTCAATTAAATAGAAATTGTAGACTATATGATTACAATAGACCATGTTGCAAAAACCACTTTTTTGGATACAGGGGACCTCAAAACGTGTATATCCATCAAAATCTCGACCTCGAATTTTTGACATGATCTCACTATATATTTCTTATATAGGGTAAGAGAAAGTAAAAATTTAAATGATGCTACAGAAGTGAATTTTGAATTAGATTTCTTTGAGATATTAAATAATTTAATTATAGATCATAAAATTATCAATTTCATTCAGCCTAATAAACAGAAAGTGAGCTATTGTATTTATAAAGATATAAAGATTTTCTCCTTTCACTCTCTTGCCTTCCCCTACATCCCCCCCCCCCGCTGGAGTGGGAGGAAATTTCCATCGCTCTAACAATCGGATCATTTTATTTTCAGGCCATTTCCCCTTGTCGGGCTTGTTCCCCTCCCCTCTCGCGGCTCACCGGTCGCGCCGCGGCGTCTCTCACCGCCCCTCCGCTGCCAGTCGAGTGGACGCTTCGAGCCATCAACACCTCCCTCCCCCCCGCTCGTCGAAATAAGCAGGTAAATTTTATATTTTTTAAATTTCTTTTATAAAATGATGATCTTTTAATTAGTTTTATGTATTTTTATATAAAATTAATTAATATTTCAAGTAAATATTCAAATTAGTATTAAAAGAGAGAAATCTTTCTTCTTTGATTTTTTTCAACAAGATTTGTTTGAAAAAGATGGAATTTTTTTCAATCAACGCTCAAAGATTGTTTGTAAGCCAGTCAATAAATCGTTTAATATTGAAAATTTGCGAGTTGAATTTGTGTTTGATTAGACAAATAATATAATACGTAGTTGAGTTTGATTATTAGCCTAACAATAAAAAAGAGTAATTATTTTTTATTCTAACAATAAAAAAGAGTAATTATTTTTTATTCTAACAATGACTTTTTTCTATTATTAAAACAGAAAACATTCGACTCGCTTTTTTCACTGGCATCAACTAAACGACTCTATTCACCTCACCACAATCTATTGAGAGGACGTTCTGACACCAGCGTCATCTTGGCAACTCCTCTTCCATAACATCCAAGTAATATTTTTTATTATCCATAATATTTAT
>JAKCPI010019927.1:0-20497 GCA_023213315.1 Euborellia annulipes | reverse complement strand
TTATGCAGAATTTGTAAAGACGAAATTTCTCCGATTATCTTTAACATCCTAAAAAGGTGAGGTGAGATTCAAATTTCTATTGTACCTTATTATCTATACACAAACTTTGAAAATACTTTAATCTCTTGCTTAATTTTTTAACGAGTAATATAATTACATTTAACTCACTTAAAGAAAGAGGAAGGCTTTTAAATAAAGATCCCCTTCTTCTTCTCCTCTCTTGACTGCTTCAGCTAAAGCAAATATAAATAATAAATGAGAACACATTTAGAGAGAAATTGGTGGCAAATAAGAATAAAAAAAAAAAAGTTCAGTGACAATCAGCATAATTATTTAGTTATTTATAAATGAAAAATCTGGTGTGACTGGCGCACAGCACACAACTTTCTCTTACCTTCGGTAATCGAAAGTTCTGTTCTGTGCTTGTCACACCAGATTTTTTGTGTCACATGTATTTAGTTTCCGACAGTAGGGTAAAATTGAATTCAAGATGTAAAAAATTATAAGTATGGGAAAATATTTATATTTTGTTACCATGGCAACCATTTCTCCTATCTTTTCTATGGAGTACAAGAGTAAAGTGGTCTTCAGAAGAATTTCAATCACAAAATGAGAATATACATTTTAAAGAGCAACTAAAAAATAATTGATTTTTGAATTTAAAAAAAATCGTTGGAGCAAATTTTGAGAAAATCGAAAAAAACGAAAAAGTGCATCAGTAAAGTACTAGTACTCTTTGGCCAATTTTGTTAAAAAGCTTCGTGTCACGTCCCAGGGGGGACACCCCCCCCACACACACACACACACACACACAGACAGACCATGTCGCGAAAACCACTTTTTTGGATTCAGGGGACCTCAAAACGTAAAGATCCATCAAAATCTCGACATCGAATTTTTGACATGAATCCAATACTTTCTCTCTATATATATATTACATATATATAGAGGTAAGAGAAAGTAAAAACCTTGAAACGCATAACCTAGTGTATTTTACCTTTCATTTTAAAAATGTATAAGATATTTCATATTAAATGTTTCTTAAATTAGACGCACAGTATTTTAATTTTTTGAGATAAAAATCCAAGCAGTTATTTTCCTTGATTCAATAAAAAATAAGTTTTTTTTTTTTTTTTTTTTCATTTGGTGAGTTTAATAGAAAAACTAACTATTTTAAAATGGCTCTTTTATCAAATTTAGTATTAGAGTCAATATTCAAATGGGTAGGTGAAGGTGTCTATGTGTAAATAAGCCAGGTGTAGTTTGCAGTAAACAAGCAACTCGGTCGTTGGACCATTGGTGGGAGATGCAGAGAGCCACCGTAGCAGCATTGCGGAGATCCTCTCCCATTCTCTCACTCTCTAAGGGCCCAAGGGTTTAGGGCAACCGCCTCTCAGCAACGATAAGCCTAGAGCAAAGGTCTAAATAAATGATGCCCTCTTCTCTCTCTCTCTCTCTCTCTAACCATCAAAAATGATTCCATAATCGTATTTTTATACAACTCAAGAAATAAATTTTCATTCCAGGTAAAATGAATTATTAATAATTCATTAAAGCTACTCTAGTTTTGGAAAAAAAAGAGAAATCAGAGAGAAAAATTGTAATAAATTTTTTTTTTTATTAAAAGTGAACAATAATGAAAAGGCCATCTGATGATGAATGAGATATATGTCTTAGGGATGGAAAAGTCGACTCTGACTTGAGTCAAGAATCGATCTTTTACTCCCCCCCCCCCCCCCCCCGCCCAAAATAATCGACCCCGTTTTTTTAGAATCGAGTTGAAACTCTTTCAAGTCGATTAGAATCGATTCTCGCTGGACGACTTCGACTTTTTTCTTACAATATGGTAATATAGTTTGTAACATTTTCATTGATTGACTTTCATATTTCTTTTAAAATCTACACCACACACCAATCAACACGCTCTTTAAGGTCGGTTAGTGAAGATATGTGGCATTCTTAATTCTATATTTTAATGTTTTATTTTGATACTCAACTTTCAAATTTTATTTTAATATTCACGTGCAATTTCTGGATAGAATATCTATATATATAATTCACTAATATCCGTCTGTCTGTCTGCTCCGTCTGTCACGCTCAATTTAGGCAACTTCCCGTTGGAATTTTGAAATAAAATTTTATATGCATAAAGAGGACCTTCTCGGTATTACAGGAAAATTATTTTCATCCCGAAATTCCCATAATTTTTGAGTTATTAATTTTTAAAGTTACGATTTCTCCCATAGGAAATGCATAGAGAAATATTTATGTATTCTTTTCAATTGTGTATTCCATGAATGTAAACAAATCCTCAAGCAGCCACTGGATTGGAATAGAATAATAATAATAATTTCTTTTGGCCCACGGGGCTTGGAGTAGTTGGTAGCGTGTCTACCTTCTATACCGAACGTCGCGGGTTCGGCCCCCAGGCAGTCCGACAATTTTATTTAAGGCATTTGGATATCAAATGACTTAAATAGAAAATGCCTGGACCCCCAATAGATATTATCTTATACAACGGTTATCGTATAAAGTCTTAAATGGCCTAAGTTGCCGAAAAGACTGTGTGAATATGAGTGTGAGTGTGAATGAGAAAAAAGTGTGAATGTTTTTAATAAAAAAAAAAAAAATTTCTTTCCATAATTAAGAAGAAAAGGCGAGGGTCCACAGCAGGCGGGCCCGAGCCAGCTGGAAGGGGGTCCAGGAGGGCGAAGGCGGGCGACGCGGCTAGTTCTTTTATAAAAATATTAGGAACCGACCGAATATTCGGTTTCGGTTACGGTTTCGGCCAGTTTCGGCCAAAAATCATGGTTTCGGCCGTAGTTTCGGTTTCTGGCCAAAAAGTAGCCGAAACTTGAGTCTTAAAAAAAAAAGGTCAAATGATTTGCACTTGAAGGAGAAAAATTTTGTCTCCCTAAAAAAAGGTAAAATGATTTTCAAGGAGGGGAAAAATTTCAAAAAAAAAAAAATATAAATTTTTTTATAGGAAATACAAGTTTCGGTTTCGGTTACGGTTTCTGCCGAAACTAAGGTTGAGGCCGAATATTCGGTTTCGGTTTCGGCTGAAAATCTTGTTTTGGTCGGACCCTAAAAAATATTGAATACAATATTTGTGTGTGTTGTATTTAATAAACTTAAATACTTAATAAATCTTATATTATAAATAAATACATTTAATATTTACTGACAAATTTTGAGTATCTCCTGAGCACGAGTTATAGAATTTTTAAAAAGTCGATTTGAAAATCGAAAAGTCGACTTTCAGAAATGATTAATCGATTCCGAGAATCGAAAAATATCAAGTTGATTTCAAAATCGACTTTTCGAGCGCCTTTTCCATCAGTTCGGAGACAAAATAATAATCTTGAGAATCTTTTTATTTATGAAAAAGTTTTTAGATTTACTCCGAACCAGTGAATTAAATAGTAGCTTAATAGTTTCTACATTTTAGAAGTGTCTTTTTTTATCGCTTCACACGCTAATGACACACGTGAGAATCATTTTCTTGTCCATGATCGGTCAAAATGCGGGTCAATGATTTCATATGAACCTTGGATGGGTCATGTGGAATTGTTTTATGTCTCAAGAATAATCATATGATAGGCCTATAGGGAAATGAATTCAGCTTTTTATTCCCCGCCCTCTCTCCTAAAATAAGAAATATTCTCAGATGGTCCAACTCGCCAGCACATATGATACATAAATTTAATGTGGGGGATTTTAACAATTTTGAAGGAATGAAGATGGGTAAATAAAATTCACCCGAAACGTCTCGTTGAATTATAGTAATTCGGAATTAAGTATTTATAATATGAGTAGAAATTGAAAAATTCCTTTGAATCCTATAATACGAGTAGATCTAATATATAAAAACTCTTTATAATCAACATTGATAAAGGGCATTAGTAATAAATAACAGCAAATAATCATAGCGCATTAACACAATCCATTTAATAATATTATTGTATTATGCCGAGAGAGCAGAGATATTTATTTACGTTCCAAGGGAATCCCAATAAACAATGCTTTTCAACTTATTATAATTTGCATGAATAATTATTACATATTTTAATATAGACCTAATATTGAATATTTGATATATGGTATATTAATAAATCTGGCAAAATTTACTAATCTATGTTTGGATTCTATTCTTTCTAATAAGATTAGCCCGGTCAAATAAACTCGCTCTTTATATTATTAATAATAATATAATACCCGAGTAAAAATGATTAAAAAAGATCGAGGGATACACACGCCCGCACCAGGGTGTCCCACACACACAGTAGATCGAAAGTGACCCGAAGAAAAATGCGTGGGCGTGTGTATCCCTCGATCATTTTTACTCGGGTAGATAATTTTTGAGGGAAGCTTTCTTTCTAAGCGATGCACATCAATATACACTGCGTGTCAAAAAAAAAAAACCTAACACTTTGTTTCTTCTTAAAAAGACCTATTCTAATCTATCTTAATGATACACTAATTTAAGTAAATGAACGGTAGATTAATACTTGGACGATGTGGTAATTGGAATTTTTGAGTGCTATTTGTTGCTTGTGAATGGTTCTCATTGTATATTGTAAAAACTAAATTGTGATTTGAAAAGAATTTTATATAAAAATTTAATATGAACATAAGGTTGGTCATCTTGTCCAAAGTAAATTGACAGTTTCAAAAGTATATAGATGGAAGTATGAGAATTGAAAATAAATGTAATTATTATTATTATTTAAGGGATATTTTACTGATTAATTACAAATAAGAAAGAATTTTGATTTTTGTATTCATTGTTTTAATAATAACGACAATCTTACAGATTATAAATTGTATTATTACAACGAATCATCTTCGCGAATCTTTATTATAGATATATGATGTATACATATTAAAGTGAGAGGTATGACTAAAAAAATTTTAAATTTTAATTTACTTTATATCAAAGAAATACATCTTACTGTATCTACCTATTATGGTTGTATAATGTATAGTGCAATTTTTTACAGTTATGGCTCTGATGAAGGCGAATTGCCGAAACAGGTGCGCAAAAACTTTTAAGCCAAATGCTGTGATAATTAATAAAAATAAGATCAAGATAATTTTCTGAAATTGTTTTGTACTTCAAAAATTTCAACTACCACAACGTCTAAGTATTAATCTACCGTTCATTTACTTATAGAACACTGCACTACATACACTAAGATTGTTTTAATAACTAATTTAAGAAACATTTAATATGAAATATTTTATACATTTCTAAGTAAATTTAACATAAATCCATATTATTAGTTACAATTTAAATAAAAACTAGTCCCCATGACCTCCCGTGATTGGAACAAGCTCCCTGCGTCAATCTTCCCCAAAACCTACAATCTTCAGACTTTCAAGTCTAACCTCAACAGGCATCTTCTCAGTTCCCGCAGTTGAGTTTCCCCTTTATGCTTCTCCTTTTGTTTTTATTTTCTTCCTGGCTGCATGTGACTATTGGTCATTATAGGTCTTAGGACCTTATGCACCCATTCCGAAAAAAAAAAAAAAAAAAAAAAAAATGTCGAAATTTTTTTATTAACGCTAAATTTCTAAAATTTTAAAATAATCTTTCCATTTCAGTTTTTCTCTGTCTATTTTATTGTAAATTATATTGTAAACAAAATTTTAAATTAATATCCAACAAAACATATCGAGATTATGTTGATTTAAATTGTTTAAAATGATTTGTATTTGTGTTAAATTTACATAGAAATGTATAGAATATTTCATATTAAATGTTTCTTAAATTAGAGTATCATTAGGGTAGATTAGAACAGGTCTTTTGAAGAAGAAATAATATGTTACGTTATTTGTTCGAAACAAATGCTTCATTTAGCTTAAATATATTATAAAACAAAATGCGCTTTCAAAATGTTAATGTTTAATCAATAATGAATGATGTTCCTCATCCTTTAACTTTTTGTTTTCTAAAATATTCTGTCTCTTATGTATAAAAAGTAAATAATATAAGTAAACTAATTTAGGTAGAAATTTTAATAATTTATTCAGAATGGCTGATCGTTAGTAAGAATATCAGAGTAATGCTCTCCGGCCGGGGCTATAATCATATCGATTGCTCTTAGTCATATCAATATTTATTATCATCTTTTCATTTAAGATGATCTTTGGGTATATAGAATAAATATTAACTATTACACTGGTCGACAAAAAAGAACTTTTTTGACGTGACGTCTTACAATGCATGTGTGTATAGTGGCCGGGTAGGGGGCATGCACGAAAAAGTTTATCGGCTTGAATACCTCCTCTGTCTTAAGAGGTATAATTATGGTGAATATACGGTTAGAAAGAATGATTTTTAGCTAAAGATTTTTTTTTTCCTATCATTTTATTTTACCGCACTGGGATAAATTCTAATTTGAAAGTTTAAAGCCCTGTAGATTCCGAACAACTAATCAGATCAGACTAAATTTGATCTCAATTTGTGCAGAAAGAAAACCTCTAATAGAATAAATAAAAAAATCCCTAGTAATTAACTCCAAAACCAATTTTTTTTCTCGAAAAACCTCATTTTTTAGGCAAACAAATATCGAAAAATTGCCTTTTTTTGCTACATGACAATAAAAGCTACATTAAATCTAAATATATTTTTAGAAAGAGTGGTTCAATACCCCGGATCTTTTTTTCTTTTTTTCGTTATGAGGTCTTTTTACCGCGTGAGAGCACTCGGCGGTAAATGGTTTTTTGAAAGATTAAACCACTGTCGATTCCGAACGGCTAATCAAATCAGACTAAATGGGATGTCAATTTGTGCAGAAACAACAAACAATTGTGCGATTAACAAACTCTAAAATCAATTATTTTTTTCAAAAACCCTCATTCGTTTAAACAAAAGTCGTCCTTAGGCCTAATGGATAAAATTTTTGCCACACCTGTCCTATATTTCGTTCACAAGAATAAAGTTATGAATTTCTAGAAGAAGAGGTAGAAGAGGAATTCAAATATCGTTGTCAGTTTTACCCATCAGGCACAGTTTTAGAGAAATTCGATTTTTTTATACTTTAAGTCGTTTGCGACCTCCGATTCGGGTTAAACTTAAAATTTATATGTATTATAACTATCTGCATATTTTTAAGAGGTGTCGCCTTAAAAAAAAAAAACATTGTGTGGTTTTATGAAACCACGATGCAAGTGAAACTTTTTTTTTCGGATCGTAGGCGTTTAACTGAAAATTTTCAGAAAATTATTCAATTAAGGGTATTAAAATCGCGTGTTTAATCTTAATTTAATAATTGGAAAATGGGAAATCAATAGACGCATGTTAAAAACTGAGAACAATATTTATTTAGTAATTGAAGATTTAAATCATTTTAAATTATATTTTATCAATTTTAAAATTGAATAATTAAATCTCACAATTATTTTCTTATAATTCGTCATATATATTAAATTTCAACTTTCCTATTTTTGTCGTCACGGCTTGTGACGTCATGGCTTGTAGCGCGACATGCTGACAGAAAAGCGAAAAATTTGAGGCCATCAAATAAAAGTTTCACTTTAAAATCTTGAAAATGCAAAATAAGAGCATATTTTCTATTAAAATTTATTTTTCTCTATATCTCTAAAACTGTGCCTTTTGTCGATCAGTGTTATAGAAACTTAGAATTATGGCTACTTTCAAGGGAAATATTTTATAACAGAAAAATAAATAATTTCAGCATTAGCACATTTCGGACATTTTTAACTGATATATCAGATTCTTGTTTTGAAAACGGATCAGACATATTTGACTAGTAACGCTAATATATAGTTGTGGTGAAATGAGCTGGATTCCATCATAAGCCATCAATTAATAATTTTTAACATGAGTATGATCCCGTATTCATCATTCCAAATCCGGATATTTAATCACCTAAAAAACAAAATTCAATCTATTGGGCAAAATAGTTAATTTAATCAAAAATTATTGATTCGATAATATTTGAACATAATATTATAGTTGAACTCAACTGCATTTTGGCTAGTTTCCGCCTTACCAACATTTATTTATTTATTCTTTTCCTATCTGGCCTCAAGAAGCTATAAATAAAATAGTAGAAAAAAAATTTAATGTTTCTTTTATAGACAAAAAGATTATGGATGGTTTAAAAAATAAAAACAAACAGATATGAAAAATTATTTAGTATCTAGAGTTACGGCCCTATTTCATATTTGTCCATTCCCACCGATCTCGTTATAAGCCGAAATTTTAAAATTTTAATTTTAAATGCTAGATGCCTGATTTTCGTCTACTTTTTACTTTCTCTTAGCCTATATATGAAATATATAGGAGAGAAAGTATTGCGATCATGTCAAAAATTCGATGTCGAGATTTTGATGGATATACATGTTTTGAGGTCCCCTGAGTCCAAAAAAGTGGGTCCCGCAAATTGGTCTGTGTGTGTGTGTGTGTGTCTGTGTGTCTGTGTGTCTGTATGTGTGGAACCATTTTTTTAGCATGAAGGAATTGAGCTACCGGATTGAAATTTTATATTTAACTTAGGTACCTTCCCACACGCTCAAAATAAGCTTTTGAACAAAATCGGCCAAAAAGTACTAGTACTTTACTGATGTACTTTTTCAGTTTTTTTCGATTTTCTCAAAATTCCCTCCAAGGATTTTTTTTAAAATTCAAAAATCAATTATTTTTTAGATGCTCTTTAAAATGTATATTCTCATTTTGCCGTTGAAATCTTCTGAAGACCACTTTACTCTTGTTCTTCATAGGAAAGATAGAAATGGTTGCCATGGTAACGGAATTTAAATCTTTTTCTTTTTATTAGATTTTTTTTTTTTTTTTTTTTTTTTTTAAAAACATTCACACTTTTTTCTCATTCACACTCACACACACATTCATACAGTCTTTTCGGCAACTCAGGCCATATAAGACTTTTTACGATATCCGTTATTAATAAATTATACATATATGGGGTCCAGGCATTCTTATTTAAGCCATTTGGTATCCAATTGGCTTAAATAAAATCATCGGACTGCCTGGGGTCCGAACCCGCGACGTTTGGTATATGAGGTTAACACGCTAACCTCTACGCCATGCCCCGAGGGCTTTATTAGATTAAAAATCAATTATTATTTAAATTCCCATTTTTTTAAAATTTATTTGTGTCTTTATTTGTTTCAAAGAAAACATATATGTCTCTCTCTCACTTGCAAACATTATCTTCTCTCTCTACTCTTTTTAAATTCCCTTTCCACCTTATCTTCGCATTTGGCCAATGTTAATTTCCTATAGGGATTTGTATGTTAATTTCGATTCAAAAGGGGGTCCCCTTTAGAACTTTTTAGGCATTTAAAATTTTTTTTTCCAATTCTTATGAAATTTTGTATTTATTTACGATTCTATATTGTGTATAAAATGTCCAAATATGAGATTAAAATTTTGAAAAATAACCATAGTTTATTTGAAGCAGTCAACATTTAAAATGCAAGTTTGAAACTAAGGTGCTATCGGAAACTAAATATATCTCGACACAAAAAATCTGGTGTGACCAGCACAGTGCGCAACTTTCTCTTACCGAAGGGTAAGAGAAAGTTGTGTGCTGTGCGCCAGTCACACCAGATTTTTGGTATTTAAGGTACTTTTAGGCCGGATTCACACACAAGCGGCGTTTGCCACTGGCGTGGAGATGGCGTGGAGCTGGACGTGGCGTGGTGTGGATAAGATGTGGCGCGTGCATACACACACAAATGGCTCAACCCACTCCAGTCACTTTATCTGAGCAAATATTTCCAACACCGTTCGCCAATTCCAAATCAAGATAGATATTCTGCATATGCATTTAAATATTAAATCTAAATAAAAATATTTATTTTATAAGTTGTGTAGTTATTTATGTTTATTTAACCATATTTAATTTATTTTAATATTTAATTTTTTACAAAGTAATGAAATATAGATATAATATAGCAAATTTGGATATTAAAATCCATATCGCATCAATAGTTTAAGGGCAAAGGTTGCGAAACAAATGGTTTGCTAGTGGCGAACGCCACTTATGGTCGCCATAGATGGCGTCGGAATGGTGTGGTTTCGGCGCCATTCGCCACGCCTCCGCCACGCCATGTCAGTGTATATTGGGCTATAGGTTAACATAGAAGTGGCAGAAGCCAGATCCACGCCATCGCCACGCCACGCCATACGCCACTTGTGTGTGAATTGGGCCTTACAAGTGTGCGAATGAAATGTTTTTATCTCAGATTTAGGTTAAGGTGAGCGTCTCGAAAAGTCGTTAGAAGACGATTCAGTACTGAGTTACTCGAGGCGGTAAGAGATGGCGTTAGTTTTTCCCATAGGAATACAAGGGATTTACTCCATTTCATTTGAAAGATTCCAGCTAATTAAGGGTAAAAAATTAATTATTTTTTAACTCAATGATTACTAATTTAATTATCTATAAGATATAGAGCGAATTTTTTAAAAATGTCTTTTATTTAATGCGATTAATCTAAAAAAAAATTTATTTTTTTGAAAATCAAAAAAAGGGCTTGTATAAGTTGTAGATATTTTAAATAGCTTTAATTTAAAAAAAAAAAATTGAGGTCGATAGCTTCAAAATTGTGGCTGCAATCTCCCAAAATTAGCACCACGAGACGCGCACCTTAATGTCGTGGGTTGGTTCCTTTATGCATAACATCGTCCATTTTTGCCGAATAATGCGTCTTCCGTCCCTGTACATATAGCATAGATGAAGTGTTTTTCTTTTTGTATTCAGTACTGCATTATTTGTAATTAGTGATGAGAAGTGGCTGTAGACTTTGAATTGGGTATAGGAGACTTTGCAGCCAAGGAAATTAAATAAAAAACTTATTTAATTATTAATCGTCGACGTTTCGGTCGCAAGTCACGACCTTCCTAGGACGATTCTAACAATTAATCGTCCTGAGGAAGGTCGTGACTTGCGACCGAAACGTCGACGATTAATAATTAAATAAGTTTTTTATTTAATTTCGGCTGCAAAGTCTCCTATACCCAATTATTTGTAATGTATTAACAGGTTTATAATGTTTAAAATTTGTTTATTACATTTTTCCCCTAATATAAACGCATGTCATATATCAGTTATGGATAGATTTTGCATAACTATAAGGCGAACTTGATTAGTGGCGCTTCAAGTGTCGATAGGGCAAACTATTAAATGACATTTGCCCTCATTGTATTTAAGGCTCTACAGGAGGCAAGTTGCTCGCATGTTTTTGAAGTTAAAATGGCGTTAGGGGTCTTAAAAAATTAGCCAATTATCCTAACTATTTGGAAAATTTGCCAACAGATGGCAGGATGGTAGGGCTCATGTATTTGTTTGATTTTCGTTGATCTTTTAATAATGAATAGTTTTATCATTTATAACAGCATATAAATATAGGATTATAAGTGATCTGATAATGCCGGCTGTTAGACTAGTCTGCCATCTTTTGCAAGAGTGCTCAAATATTTGGCCGTTAATTTTTAAATAAATACCAAATTTATTTTTGACTTGGTCACCACTTTATTTATTTATTATAGGCTAGATATTACTGATTTTTACATTTTTAGATAAAAAAAAAAAAATTACACTTTTCAGAATAGTTTTTTTTTTCCATTTTCTATAAATATGAAAAAAATATAATTTTTCATTAATCGTAATAAAAAAACATTCTATTATGTAAAATGCTCACGATTTTTTTTTTAACACACTTATTTTTCATTCACACCCAAACTCACACACACATTCACACAGTCTTTATCCATCTGGTATCCATATGGCTTCAATAAAATCATCGGACTGCCTGGGGTACGATCCCGCGACCCTTGGTATAGAAGGCAAGCACGCTAGCCACTAGACCAAGCCCAAGGACTCAAGAATTTTTTTTTTTTAAACATTCACACTCACATTCACACTGTCTTTTCGGCAACTCGGGCCATTTAAGACTTTGACGATAACCGTTGTAATATATATTAATCTATTGGGGGTTCAGGCATTTCTATTTAAGCCATCTGGTATCCAAATGGCTTAAATAAAATCATCGGACTGCCTGGGTCCGAACCCGCGACGTTTGGTATAGGAGGTAGGCACGCTACCTACTACGCCACACCCGGGGGCGACTCAAGAATTTAAATCATTTAAAAAAAAAAAATAAATAAATAAAAAATCTGGTGTGACTGGCGCACAGCACACAACTTTCTCTTACCTTCGGTAATCGAAAGTTGTGTACTGTGCTTGTCACACCAGATTTTTTGTGTCGACATGTATTTAGTTTCCGACAGTAGGGTACAATTGAATTCAAGATGTAAAATTTATAAGTATGGGAAAATATTTATATTTTGATACCATGGCAACCATTTCTCCTATCTTTTCTATGGAGTACAAGAGTAAAGTGGTCTTCAGAAGATTTCAATCACAAAATGAGAATATACATTTTATAGAGAATCTAAAAAATAATTGATTTTTGAATTTTAAAAAAATCGTTGGAGCAAATTTTGAGAAAATCGAAAAAAACTGAAAAAGTGAATCAGTAAAGTTCTAGTACTTTTTGGTCGATTTTGTTCAAAAGCTTCGTGTCACGTCCCAGGGGGGTGCCTAACTTAAATATAAAATTTCAACCTCCTAGCTCTTTCCCTTCTTGAGATATTTTGTTCACAGACAGACACACACACAGACAGACACACACAGACAGACCATGTCGCGAAAAACCACTTTTACTTTCTCTTACCTATGTATATATGTAATATATATATAGAGAGAAAGTATTGGATTCATGTCAAAAATTCGATGTCGAGATTTTGATGGATCTTCACGTTTTGAGGTCCCCTGAATCCAAAAAAGTGGTTTTCGCGACATGGTCTGTCTGTATGTGGGTGGGTGGGTGGGTGGGTGGGTGTGTGTGTGTGTGTGTTCAATTTTAAGCATGAAGGAATTGAGCTAGGAGGTTGAAATTTTATATTTAAGTTAAACACCCCCCGGGACCGGAAAAATAAGCTTTTAATTAAAATCGGCCAAAGAGTACTAGTACTTTACTGATGTACTATTTCAGTTTTTTTCGATTTTCTCAAAATTTGCTCCAACGATTTTTTTTTAAATTCAAAAATCAATTACTTTTTAGATGCTCTTTAAAATGTATATTCTCATTTTGCGATTGAAATCTTCTGAAGACCACTTTACTCTTGTATTTCATAGGGAAGATAGGAGAAATGGTTGCCATGGTAACAAAATATAAATATTTTCCCATACTTATAAATTTTACATCTGAATTCATATGTTCCGTACTGTCGGGAACTAAATATATTTCGACACGAAAAATCTGGTGTGACAAGCACAGAACACAACTTTCGATTACCGAAGGTAAGAGAAAGTTGTGTGCTGTGCGCCAGTCACACCAGATTTTTTTGGATTCAGGGGACCTCAAAACGTGAAGATCCATCAAAATCTCGACATCGAATTTTTGACATGAATCCAATACTTTCTCTCTCTATATATATTAACATATATATAGAGGTAAGAGAAAGTAAAAATTAATGGTATTAAAATCGCGTTTTTACAAAAGTATTAAAATAAAATAAAGATATAGGTAATTAATATTAAAAATTAAATAATTAAATCTCACAATTATTATTTCATAATTCGCCATATATATTAAATTTCAACTAAAATTGTGTTGAAAGGAGTCAGCCAAAGAAAATAAAAAATCTATTTTTCCTTGGCTGACTCCTTTCCACACAACCTTAGTTAATACTCACAGTCAGTATAATAATTAAATTTCAACTTTCCTTTTTTTGTTAATTATATGGTTGGAGATGAAATATAAATGACGTAGCGTAGGAAAGAAAAACTTGTGTGAGTGGCTTGTGACGTCACGGCCTTTGACGTCATGGCTTGTAACGCGACATGCTTGATAGAAGGGCGAAAAAAATTGAGTCCATCAAAACTTCTATCTGTTCAATTGTTAAAATTAGAAAAAATTTTGATAAATTACGTATAGATATATGTAAAAATAGGTTAGCATTTATTTTTTAATCACTATCATATTTCTTTTTATTTTAAAGGATTTAAACACTGGCCTCTGAACTGTTCAAATTTGAGAATTAATTTTTATTTTCAAATAATAAAAAAAATTTTTTTTTCTTTTTATCTATTATAAAAAAAAAAAACCTTATTTTTTTATGAGTCGCGCTCGCACACATACACAAACAGAAAGACTCTCGCACGTGATGCGTTCTTGAAGATTTTGCAGCAGATGTTACGACAACAAAATAGCGCAATCGCCTGAAATTAAAATTGATTTTGTAATTTGAATGAATTTACTTATAGCTTAAAGCGTTACTCGGGTGGTCCAAAAATCGATAAAGGAAAATGGATTTTTCTGTTGTGTATCTAAAAGATAATCACAAAACAATAAAATACAGGAAGGGGGGGGAAAGTTGAGTTGGCACTTGAGTAATTGAATCGTTAAGGCAGTTACACACGTAACTGCAAACTTGACAAGCATGCACGTGCAATCTTTTTGTTCAAGCAAACTGTAGGAGAATTTTACGCAAGCATTTTAATTGTGCAAGCTGCTTGATGCTCGATTGAATTTTAATCATGCACAAGCATATTTGCGCAAGCCAAAACTCTCCGCCATTTTATAGACGTCTTGACATTTGATATTTATTTAATATATATTTGAAAGGTAAAATACACTAGGTTATGTGTTTCAAGGTTATTTTTATTAATTAAAATTAACACTTGATACGTATTTCGACATTACTGTCATCATCAGAAGTGGTTTTCTAAAATGAATACATCGTGAAGTTATCTACATTAAATACATCAAAAAAACATATGTTAACACATATGGTGTGTGTGAACATGTGTGTTTTCGCCATAAGCTGTTTCTTGCACAGTGCCGAAGGGAATTGGTGCATGCTGGTACAAAAAGATGGCACATCAAGTTTGCAGTTACGTGTGTAGCCGCCTTTATACATATAAATTTGTATTTAAAAAAAAAATGTAAAATTCCAATATTATAGATATTAAAGTAAATGTGAATATAAATATGAAAGAGGATATGAGAATTAAGATTATAATATGAAATTATATGACTGTTTTAAACATGTTTATATTATTAAACACGCGCTAAAGTCGTTAACGATTTTTTCTTTTTTTTTTTACTTTCTCTTACCTATGTATATATGTAATATATATATAGAGAGAAAGTATTGGATTCATGTCAAAAATTCGATGTCGAGATTTTGATGGATATACACGTTTTGAGGTCCCCCTGAATCCAAAAAAAGTGGTTTTCGCGACATGGTCTGTCTGTGCGGTGTGTGTGTGTCTGTCTGTGTGTCTGTGAACAAAATATCTCAAGAACGAAAAGAGCTAGGAAGTTGAAATTTTATATTTAAGTTAGGCACCCCATGGGACGTGACACGAAGCTTTTTGAACAAAATCGACCAAAAAGTACTAGAACTTTACTGATTCACTTTTTCAGTTTTTTTCGATTTTCTCAAAATTTGCTCCAACGATTTTTTTTAAAATTCAAAAATCAATTATTTTTTAGATTCTCTATAAAATGTATATTCTCATTTTGTGATTGAAATCTTCTGAAGACCACTTTACTCTTGTACTCCATAGAAAAGATAGGAGAAATGGTTGCCATGGTATCAAAATATAAACATTTTGCCATACTTATAAATTTTACATCTTGAATTCAATTGTACCCTACTGTCGGAAACTAAATACATGTCGACACAAAAAATCTGGTGTGACAAGCACAGTACACAACTTTCGATTACCGAAGGTAAGAGAAAATTGTGTGCTGTGCGCCAGTCACACCAGATTTTTTTTGAGACGTTATGGAAACAAAAATGAAGGAGAAAAAAAGTTTTCTTCGATTGACGATACTAAATTCGAATTATTTTATAATTCGGCAATAAATATTATTCAAATTTTGAAATTCATTGATTTTAATGATGGATGATTAATTAATTTTGAAAGGGTGAAGTGGTGGGTGGGTGGGGGGGGGATGGATTTATCACAGTGAAATTAAATTCATATAACCTTAAAAAAGGCCTCCAGTAGTCACAGTGGCGTATTCAGGGGGGGCCCAGGGGGGCCGGGCCCCCCCAAAGCCTTCTCCAAAACAAAAAAATACCTATTGTTTTCTCTAATGATTTTTTTTTTTTTAAATAATAATTTTATTAACTCTCATAAATTCTAAAAACTAACAAAAAACTTATAAATAATTGAAAAAATCTCTAATATTTACGAATTTTGTATTAAAATTATTTTTTATTGCAAGAAAAAAATTTTTTTTTATTTGTTTTTTATTTATAATTATTATATTATCTAAAAAAAATTTCTCCACTTGAAGTTTCTTGGAGAAGGGGGGGGGGGGGGGGTTAATAAAAATTTTGGGCCCCCCCCCAAGCAGAAATCCTGGCTACGCTACTGAGTAGTCATTAAATATTATCTCCGTTAAATAAATAAAAGCTGTTTCTTGCACAAGCATGCTTGTGCCGAAGGGAATTTTTGCATGCTGGTACAAAAAAATTGCACATGCATGCTTGTCAAATGGGCAGTTAAGTGTGTATATACAGAAAGACACAGATAGACAATGTTGCAAAAACCACTTTTTACTTTCTCTTACCTATGTATATATGTAATATATATATAGAGAGAAAGTATTGGATTCATGTCAAAAAATTTGATGTCGAGATTTTGATGGATCTTCACGTTTTGAGGTCCCCTGAATCCAAAAAAGTGGTTTTCGCGACATGGTCTGTCTGTGTGTGTGTGTGTCTGTGTGTGTGTCTGTGTGTGTGTCTGTGTGTGTGTGTGTGTGTGTGTTCAATTTTAAGCATGAAGGAATTGAGCTAGGAGGTTGAAATTTTATATTTAAGTTAAATACCTCCCGGGACCGGAAAAATAAGCTTTTAATCAAAATCGGCCAAAGAGTACTAGTACTTTACTGATGTACTTTTTCAGTTTTTTTCGATTTTCTCAAAATTCGCTCTAACGATTTTGATTAAAATTCAAAAATCAATTAGTTTTTAGATGCTCTTTCAAATGTATATTCTCGTTTTGCCCTCAAAATTGTTTGAAGCACACCTTTACTCTTATGCTTCATAGGGAAGATAGGAGAAATGGTTGCCATGGTAACAAAATATAAATATTTTCCCATACTTATAAATTTTACATCTGAATTCAAATATTCCCTACTGCCGGGAATTAAATACATGTCGACACAAAAAATCTGGTGTGACAAGCACAGTACACAACTTTCGATTACCGAAGGTAAGAGAAAGTTGTGTGCTGTGCGCCAGTCACACCAGATTTTTTTCGATTCAGAGGACCTCAAAACGGGTATATCCATCAAAATCTCAACATGAATCCAATACTTTCCCCTCTCTATATATAACATTATAGGTAAGAGAAAGTAATATATTATAAGTAAATAGGGGCCCGAGAAAAGAGGCTGGTTACTTTGCCAGACATTTAAATGCGAAGTTCATCTGCCTAGTATCAATTTAACTTTATTATTTATTGGGTATATAAGACTACAGCCAAAGAATTGAATAAAAACTTTTATTTGATTGTTGACTGTTGACGGTCCTGAGGAAGGTCGTGATTTGCGACCGAAACGTCGACGGTTAACAATTAAATAAAAGTTTTTATTTAATTCCTTGGCTGTAGTCTTCTATACCCAATTCATATTTCCTACACAAAAACATACTAAATTTAGTAAATCTTTGCAAAACCATTTACAAATGTATTGTGATTTTCGAAAGTCGTTTGAAAATTAGAATGAAAATGTATTGTAATTTTAGAATGACATTTGAAAATTAGAGTGTAAATGTGTGGTAATTTTAGAATTCCTAAACTGCTTTCGAGAAAAAAATACAATTTTTAACGAAAAATACAATACAATGTTTGTAAAATTACAATACATAGTCTATTTTTCGAAGAAACTTGTAATTTTAAAATGTTTTTTTGTTGTAAACATTTGTAAAATTAGTAGATAAATGCATAATAGATATCATTTACAAGGAAAATTTGTAAATTTAGTATTCCAAAACACATTAAAATTAAGATTTTTTTTTTTTTTGTGGAGAAAAAAAAGTAAAAAAAAAGTTAAAATTATTATAAAAAAATAAAAAATTTTTTTTTTACAGTGTAGTACATTATTTATTTAATTTTGCGCTGAAATTTTGACCAAGTTAGATGAAAACCCCGTGTCCAAATCAGAAAATCCGTTCACGAAGGAAGTGTATTTGGCATTAATCGTCTACACAAATTCGGAGAGGTCTTATTGATGAAGATCAAACGTCCAGAAATATTCATTTGATTCCCTAGTTTGCCATAAATCCGTTTCAATTAATATTTAGAGCCATCGCATCAAAAACCTGGCATCAAATATTAAAGAGTTGGAAAAGCATTTAAAATTTTTTTTTCTCTCTCTTTCCCTTTTCTTTATTTAAATATTTATGATTTTGAAGCTACATTAATTTTAATCGAATAAAAAGAACGAGAGAGAGAGAGGGTGCGAGTTTGAGTTTATATTCCTTAGGAGGTTGCTTGATTTTATTGGTTCAAAACTGTTAAAAGAAGGAAATGTTGAATTTTAGGATTTCTTTCCTATTAGAAAAAAATAAATGTTGATAGTTTTTACTTCTAAAAAGTAAACCATTCAATAAGGAAGTGTTTATTATAATAAGTATGAAGAAAAGAAAAGAAATCTGGTGTAACTCTTACCTTCGGTAACCGAAAGTTGTGTTCTTTGCTTGTCACACCTGATTTTTTGTTTAGTTTTCGCCGATATATTAGTAATATATATGGACCCCTGTTACGCATTAGTGTGTCAAGCGCCAGGTACCGAGATTTGAGAAAATTAACATTAAAGTTTTTCTGATTTAAATTGTACTTTTGATTAGATTATATATCATTTTTTTTTTTTGTCAATTGTGCAAGTAAATACTGTAATTATTGCAGATATTCATAAATTATTATCTGGTGTGACGAGCACAGAACACAACTTTCGATTACCGAAGGTAAGAGAAAGTTGTGTGCTGTTGCGAACAGCACATTAGATTTTTTTGATAAAAATTTACTGATTATATCCCTACATCACTTTTTGTTTTTATTTATCATCTACTAACATCATAAAATGTTTTATTTTTAAATGAGAAAGAACATTAGTTCTAGTTGCATTTGAATCACCCAGTAAATAAGAAATAATTTAACCAGAAAGAAAAAAAAAGAGGCTCATTAAGTGAGACGCCCCCTGCTTACACACAAAGTCACAAGTAGAGAGAGAGAGGAATTGAGCCAAAAAGAAAATTAGAATTCTTGAAAAGACCTCAACATCCTGCCAAGCAAGCACAACTCCAACCTCTGAGCTTGCTTTTCCCCTCCATTCATTATAAATAAATGTTGCCTTTGGCTTCTTCGCTTTCGATGAATCTCTCTCTCTCTCGTATAACCTCCTTACTTATTTCAATTACGTAAACACAGACTGGCTTCCATAATTCCTTGTTAGTACTAATGGATGGATAGTATCAGGGGGGGGGATCAGAAATCTCAAAAAAATCTATATAGTATAAAAGAAGACTAAAAAAGATATACCTAGCCTAAAGTTGTCTTCATCTGCACCACTATTAATTGCTTAAAATTGGTGTAAGAAGTTTATTTCATTTAAATTAAAAAAACACTCGGTTCAATAAAAATGTTTTTTTTTTTGTTTGTTTTTTTTATTTCGCCCGTATAGCTTCACGCCATTGGGTAATACAATATAAAAACAAAACGAAAGCAAAATTAATACAATAAAAAGGAAAAACAAAAGCAAAATTAATAGTGAACAATGTAAAAACAAAACGAAAGAAAAATTAATACAATAAAAAGGAAAACAAGAAGATAATTACAACAATAAAAAGCAAAAATTAATATTGTACAATATAAAAACAAAAACGAAAGCAAAATTAATACAATAAAAAGCAAGACAAAAGAAAAAATCAACACAATACGAAAAACAAAACCAAAAACAATATAAATACAATATTATGGCAAAACTATAATCTATGAATACCCCAAATGAAAAAATGTCTAATATTTTAATTGTAAATTTTTGATGAATTTAATGAAGGGCTTGATGATGGGATTTGAAGATCTGTAGATTTTAATATGTTTCGGAGAGTCGGGGGGATCTCGGAAATTGAGTTGGATGGCCTGAAGGAAATTTCTTCTTTCCGTGGAATTTCGAGGGCATTGGAAAATTAAGTGTTCAGGGGGTTTCTGGGCTGGAGGGGCACAATTACAGAACGGGGAGGCTATGATTGAGAATCTGTAGAGGTGTTGTTTGCAGATGGTATGATATATATACCCAATTTTATACAGTTGGTTTTTGCATTTGGCTATAATGTCTCTCCAGGTGTGCCTTTTTGAAGTTGGGGTCCATCTTTTTGCGAGATAATCTACTATTTCATTGTCCGATAATGTGAATT
>JAKCPI010019925.1:0-77853 GCA_023213315.1 Euborellia annulipes | reverse complement strand
GACACGGAGATTGGAGTGCAGAGACTTCTCGACACCTTAAGATCATATTGTGAAATAAACAATCTCAATGTGAACATAAACAAAACCAAGATAGTACCATTCAGGAAAAGCGGAAATTGCAAGAAATTAACAAAAAAATATTTCATGGGTGAAGAAATCGAAGTGGTGTCGCGATTCCAGTATTTGGGTGTGCCTTTTTCTTGTAGTGGAAGATTCTGCCATGCTACAGACCACTCAATCAACAAAGCAAACTTTGCAATCTTTAAAACAACAACCATTTTATCGTCATCAAGGTCAGACGCCTGGGAGACAAAGACGCGGTTGAGGGAGGCGCTAATCGATTCAACCCTGTTGTACGCGTCCGAGATCTGGGCTCTTAGATATTTGGACAACTTAGAAAAAGCTCATGTTAGATATATGAAAAGAATCCTCCATCTGCCGATAAATACTCCGAATAGCTTACTGAGGCTGGAAACGGGAAGCCCGGCGCTGAGATACAGGGTGGTCGAGAGGTCACTCAGGTGGTATGACAGAGTCAGCAGAATGTCTGAAGATCGTTGGCCGAGAATTGCGCTGAACAGGTTGAAACATCTGGATAGCTGTGACTCGAACAGGGAGGAACTCAACTGGTTTACTCAACTAAAGAAGCTGCTAATGGAAACCAAAAGTGATGGAATCCTACACCTCGACTACATAAAGAATCCAGAAATCGAGAACGTGGTAATTACTCAGAGGAATTACTCCATTAACAAGGACTTAGAATCGATGCTACGTTCTAAATTTAACCCCTTATATAAATTTTACTGCCAGGGGAACGGGGAAACAGAAAAATACCTATACCATAGAGCAAGTATTTCTTCTCTGAGAGTCGCCGCGAAACTACGCTTGGCTAACCCAGAAAAAACAATAATTTATATCAAAGGCACAAAACACGTTCTCGACGGCGAAAACATATGCACAATTTGCAATAAGCAGGAAAAAGAGGACATTACTCATTTTCTTTTGAGCTGCCCCATCTACAAGAACCTACGCGACCATTACCTGAGGGAGAAAAACTCGGTTCCGGAGATTCTCAAAATAGAAAATCGCAATGATTTGAACACGATTTTTCATTTCACGACATCGGCACTGCGACTAAGATCATTTATTCTGAATGAGTGAAGGAAAAAGACTAAGTGAACGAATCTCCTAATTTAATTGTTTTTGTTTTTGGCGGCAAGAAAAAAAAAAAATGTATTTTTGTTAATATTAGCTCAGAGAGACGCTAAGTTTGTAAAAACAAAAAAATGTAAATTATACTTCAAGTTCTTTGTAAGGCAAATTAGCCAAACAAATAAAATAATAATAATAACTTTAATGCTTATTTAACAACTTTTTACTTTCTCGTACCCTATATATGAAATATATAGGAGAGAAAGTATTGCGATCATGTCAAAAATTCGATGTCGAGATTTTGATGGATATACATGTTTTGAGGTCCCCTGAGTCCAAAAAAGTGGGTCCCGCAAATGGGTCTGTGTGTGTGTGTGTGTCTGTGTGTGTGTGTGTGGACAGATTTTTAGCATGAAGGAATTGAGCTACCGGATTGAAATTTTATATTTAATTTAGGTACCTTTGAAGAATCTCAAAATAAGCTTTTGAACAAAATCGGCCAAAAAGTACTAGTACTTTACTGATGTACTTTTTCAGTTTTTTCGATTTTCTCAAAATTCCCTCCAAGGATTTTTTTTTAAATTCATAAATCAATTATTTTTTAGATGCTCTTTAAAATGTATATTCTCATTTTGCCGTTGAAATCTTCTGAAGACCACTTTACTCTTGTATTTCATAGGAAAGATAGAAATGGTTGCCATGGTAACGGAATTTAAATCTTTTTCTTTTTATTAGATTAAAAATCAATTATTATTTAAATTCCCATTTTTACTTTCTCGTACCCTATATATGAAATATATATAGAGAGAAAGTATTGCGATCATGTCAAAAATTCGATGTCGAGATTTTGATGGATATACATGTTTTGAGGTCCCCTGAGTCCAAAAAAGTGGGTCCCGCAAATTGGTCTGTGTGTGTGTGTGTGTGTGTGTGTGTATGTATGTGTGTGTGTCTGTGTGTGTGGACAGATTTTTAGCATGAAGGAGTTGAGCTAGCGGATTGAAATTTTATATTTAACTTAGGTACCTTTGAAGAATCTCAAAATAAGCTTTTGAACAAAATCGGCCAAAAAGTACTAGTACTTTACTGATGTACTTTTTCAGTTTTTTTCGATTTTCTCAAAATTCCCTCCAAGGATTTTTTTTAAAATTCATAAATGAACTGTTTTTTAGATGCTCTTTAAAATGTATATTCTCATTTTGCCGTTGAAATCTTCTGAAGACCACTTTACTCTTGTTCTTCATAGGAAAGATAGAAATGGTTGCCATGGTAACGGAATTTAAATCTTTTTCTTTTTATTAGATTAAAAATCAATTATTATTTAAATTCCCATTTTTTTTAATTTATTTGTGTCTTTAATTGTTTCAAAGAAAACATATATGTCTCTCTCTCACTTGCAAACATTATCGTCTCTCTCTACTCTTTTTAAATTCCCTTTCCACCTTATCTTCGCATAGGAACAATGTTAATTTCCTATAGGGATTTGTATGTTAATTTCGATTCAAAAGGGGGTCCCCTTTAGAACTTTTTAGGCATTTAAAATTTTTTTTTCCAATTCTTATGAAATTTTGTATTTATTTACGATTCTATATTGTGTATAAAATGTCCAAATATGAGATTAAAATTTTGAAAAATAACCATAGTTTATTTGAAGCAGTCAACATTTAAAATGCAAGTTTGAAACTAAGGTGCTATCGGAAACTAAATATATCTCGACACAAAAAATCTGGTGTGACCAGCACGGTGCACAACTTTCTCTTACCGAAGGGTAAGAGAATCACCCAGATTTTTTTATTTTTTTTTTTTATTTTTTTTCTGTCTTTGATTGTTTCGGAGAAAACATATATATATCTCTCTCTCTCTCACTTGCAAACATTATCGTCTGTCTCTCCGCCTTCTCTCATAGGCCTAATGTTAATTTCCTATAGGGATTTGTATGTTAATTTCGATTCAAAAGGGGGTCCCCTTTGGAACTTTTTACGCATTTAAAAATTTTTTTTTCCAATTCTTATGAAATTTTGTATTTATTTACGATTCTATATTGTGTATAAAATGTCCAAATATGAGATTAAAATTTTGAAAAATAACCATAGTTTATTTCAAGCAGTCAACATTTAAAATGCAAGTTTGAAACTAAGGTGCCATGGGAAACTAAATATATCTCGACACAAAAAATCTGGTGTGACCAGCACGGTGCACAACTTTCTCTTACCGAAGGGTAAGAGAAAGTTGTGTGCTGTGCGCCAGTCACACCAGATTTTTTTTTTAGAGACACGAAATTTTTCCCGTCCCGCGGAACATTTTTCCTTTCCCTAAGTTTTCCACGGCGGGGAAAAATTTTTTTGCGGAACTATATTTTTCGCGCTCCGGGGTCAATCAGACATCTCGGAGGGGGGGGGAGCGAGTCCCGCTGACATCTGTATATCCCTATATATGTTTATGTGTTTGGGAAATTTCGGGGGAGGGGGGGGCCCTCGCTCCCCCCTTATATACGCCCTTGATTTATGTAATGTTAATAAGATAAATAATCATGAATTTCTTTCATAAACCTTCTTATGATATAAGAAAATCCATTTCTTTGATATTAATATTGAATATATAGAATTAATGCATAGCTGTGTCTTTAGATGCGTGTCATAAGCATAAGCAGAAAAAAAGAAGAAATAAAAACAGAACTTGTTTCGCTCTCTGGAAACATCAAATCATTGCAAATATCTCGGTTCCTCTTTAGGAACCATTCTCAGTGCATAAAGAATTTAGAGAGAGGTTGTTATTAAAATAACAATAATCAGAAAATGAGCATGAGTCACGAGTATGAATTATAATTATTTGATAGTTCATAGAAACTGTTTTGAATAGTATTGAACTATTAATAAATATACTTCATCATACTCGTGGTCCATCCGCACACTTTATGATTATTTTTATTTTAATAACAACCTCTCTCTGTAAATTTCATTATGCACTGAAACTGGTCATGAACAAGGTCGCTTTTTACTCCTTTTTTTCCCTGATATGATAAATGTTTAAATTTTTTAACATTTTCCTTTTGAATAAATTCATTTATAACTATTAAATTAGTGAATTTTATTTTATTCTCAATCCCAAAATATAAAGTTAGAAAAAAAAGATTATGGCTATTTGGGAATACTTCCTGCATATATAATATTTTTGTTACGTTTTATTTTAAGCATAAAATCAAAAATCTTCCCTCATTTATTTAGGTAAAAGAAAAGAAATAAATTATAAACGATTAAAAGTCTTTCAACAATAAAGTATACAAAAATTAGGTTTATTGAATAGTGTTAATTTACATAAAAAATGAAAGTGAAATCAATTTTAATAATATTTAAAATAAATTAATTATTACAGATATGTTGTTATCAAAATATTTATTAAAGCATAGAAGAATGTTATTTGGGAATGTTTTTTGATTTTGGGGGGTTTTATAAGATTCCTGTAGGAATAATAAAGGAGATCATATCAGCTTTTTCACCCCAAGCAGTTCTATTCAATTGGAAAGTTGTCACCCAGGCTATGATGAGAGTCGACCAGATCAAAGTTCCAATAGCTGAGCAAATCACATCTAAAAATAATAATAAATTAGCATCTATAATGATAGAGGGGGAGTGTATTTTAGTTCAATTGCCCATCTTTCTTCCTAATTTTAGCTCCAATTCAAATTTTCAATGTAACTCTATGGGATTAAAAAATATTTCATTTTACTTTTATAACGATACCGGTTCAAAGTATCATGAAATCTTTTTAGAACATTATTTTAGAGGTTTCAATTTATAAATATTACTCATCATATGTTAAAAATCTCCATTAATTTTATTATATTGAGAATGCAAAGTTTAGGGTTATATTTAGCTGATTAGAATCTTAAAATCACTTTTAATTTTGAGTTTGTGTATATTTATATATGTATTTAGCTTACAATTAATTTCCCTAAATACAAAATAGAGTTTTCTAAGAAAATAATCTATTTTAAAAAAGAATAAAACAAATATAAATAACTTTAGGAATTAACTCATTGCAAAAAAAATAAAATCTTTTAAGAATTTTCTTTATTATTAAAAAATTATAATTTATACAAAATTTGAACTCATAGAGATATTATATAATATATAATAGGATTTAAAAAAAAAACATGTTTTAAATATCAGCCTTAAGGGGGGGGGGGGGGAGCTTTTATATCCCACAGTGCCCCATTTGCCCGATCCTAATTAAGTGAGGCAGAAAAATGAAAAACAAAATACCAATACCAAATTAGTTTATAAAAATGTTTCTTTTAAATACATAAAAATTTTAATTATAAAATCATATAGTAATCTCTTGATTTGATGCATTTAACTTAAGGGTTTACATGTAATTTTTATGTATTTTAGACCTGATGATGGTTTTTTGTAAAACCGAAACTGTTAAATTGTGCAATACAGTCGCCAGACCTCAATAAAATTTTCCGCTAATGAATATTATATAATATTTATTTAAAATTCCGAAGATCAGAATATCAAGGAAAGTAAACCTTCAAGCTGTTTTTTACTAGAGATTAACTTTTGCTGTTACCATCATAAGAGCAAAATACCAAATTTGAGACATATATTTTTAGATCAAAAAGAGAAAGTCTGGGCACCCTATATTTATGTCCGTGATCAAGAGCGGGTCCAGAGGAGTTACTCGGGCAGGCGGGGGGGGGGGGGGAGGTAATCTAGTGAAACTGGTCGAACACCACACAATTTTTTCTTAGTTTTCGGTAATTTAAAGGTGCATTCCGTTTTTGTTTACCAGAATATATTTGCAAATCAAATTTTTAAGTATTAATTTTTAAAATTTTATATTAAAAATAAAATTTTAATATAAAAAAATTTTTTTTCTAAAATCTCGGGGGGGGGGGGGATAATTCATTCATTTAAATAATAGTCTTGAGATTATTCACTTAATTTTGGTAATATATATTACATAGCTATGAGAAAGTGAAAAATGACAGATTGGGAAATGTCAAGTTCAAATGTTTTTTCATTAAATAAATTATTTTGAGTGGTTTTACTTACTTTTTTTAGTATATAAATAATCATTAAACTACTGTATTAGCTTCCGTTTCTATGAGCTTTTTTTTAATAAAATTATTATATAATTAAATCATTTTTACTTTTACTTTCTCTTACCTATGTATATATGTAATATATGGGTGATTCTTTTACAAACCGAACACTTTCTGACCGACATGTTTTTGATTTGGCTGAAATTTTTTTTACGGGTTCTATAACGAAAAAAAGATAGCCATCCGCGAGGATTTTCTTTTTACTTTAATATTTTGGGAAATATCGAGGGTCGAAAATGTGAAAATTTGATCATTTTTGGCTTAGACGCTCACTTTTAAAAATTCATAACTCTGCTTCTATTTGAGCTAGAAAAAAACTTTTTTACCATTTTAAAGCTAAAAGAGTGAACTTTAAGAAAAAAATTGTTCCGCTAAAATTTATTAAAGATTTCACATTGTTATCAACAATTGAAATCTTAAAATCGATTTTTAACAATGGGGCCCCAAATGTATCACATTTTTATTATAACCATCGCATTCTACGTCAAATTTTATGCCGATAACGGTTTTTTAATCGATGGAGAATCAATTAGTACTATTGAAAAAAAATACCGCCAAGTGCTCTCATGCGGTAAAATGACGTCATATCAAAAATAAGAAAAAAAAGTCCGGGGGTATTGAACCACTCTTTTTAAAACTGTATTTGGATTTAATGTATAAATTAAATTAATAGATTTATTTATTTACAAAAAAATCAGTAATTTTTTTCTGCTTCATGTATTTTTGATTTTCTGCATTAACTATTTTTTCGATGATATGTAAAGAAATACTTTAAGTTATAGAGGTCACCAAAATATTATTTTAAGTTATCGAGGGCTCTGCTCAAAATATTTGTTTAAGTTACAGAGGTTTTGTTCTTTAAGTAATAGAGGTTTTACGCTGTCAAGGGAAGGGAATTGAAAAAAATTTTACGTTACGGAGGTTTTGAACTTAGCGAGGTTTAACTTATCGAGGTTCTACTGTATTAGAGTTTTTCTTCCTGCACAAAATGACATCTCATTTAGTCTGATTTGATTAGCCGTTCGGAATCTACAGGGGTTTAAACTTTCAAATTAGAATTTACCGCAGCGCGGTAAAATAAAATGATAGGAAAAAAATAAATGGTGAAATCTTTAGCTGAAAACTCATTCTTTCTAACCTATATTCCCCATTATTATACCTCTTAAGACAGAGGAGTTATTCAAGCCGATAAACTTTTTCGTGCATGCCCTAGGGCAAAAAAAAAAATCTTTGCACGAAAAAGTTTATCGGCTTGAATAACTCCTCTGTCTTAAGAGGTATAATAATGGGGAATATAGGTTAGAAAGAAGGAGTTTTCAGCTAAAGATTTCACCATTTATTTTTTTCCTATCATTTTATTTTACCGCGCTGCGGTAAATTCTAATTTGAAAGTTTAAACCCCTGTAGATTCCGAACGGCTAATCAAATCAGACTAAATGAGATGTCATTTTGTGCAGGAAGAAAAAACTCTAATAGAATGACTAAAAAAGTCCCGAGTAATTAACTCAAAAGTAAGTTTTTTTCTCGAAAAACCTCATTTTTAAGGCAAAAAAATATCGAAAAATAGCCCTACTTGTGCAGCGGATAGCATAAAAGCTACATTAAATCTAAATACAGTTTTAAAAAGAGTGGTTCAATACCCCCGGACTTTTTTTTCTTATTTTTGATATGACGTCATTTTACCGCATGAGAGCACTTGGCGGTATTTTTTTTCAATAGTACTAATTGATTCTCCATCGATTAAAAAACCGTTATCGGCATAAAATTTGACGTAGAATGCGATGGTTATAATAAAAAAGTAATACATTTGGGGCCCCATTGTTAAAAATCGATTTTAAGATTTCAATTGTTGATAACAATGTGAAATCTTTAATAAATTTTAGTGGAACAATTTTTTTCTTAAAGTTCACTCTTTTAGTTTTAAAATGGTAAAAAAGTTTTTTTCTAGCTCAAATAGAACCAGAGTTATGAATTTTTAAAAGTGAGCGTCTAAGCCGAAAATCATCAAATTTTCACATTTTCGACCCTCGATATTTCCCAAAATATTAAAGTAAAAAGAAAATCCTCGCGGATGGCTATCTTTTTTTTTCGTTATAGAACCCGTAAAAAAATTTCAGCCAAATCAAAAACATGTCGGTCAGAAAGTGTTCGGTTTGTAAAAGAATCACCCATATATATGGAGAGAAAGTATTGGATTCATGTCAAAAATTCGATGTTGAGATTTTGATGGATCTTCACGTTTTGAGGTCCCCTGAATCCAAAAAAGTGGTTTTCGCGACATGGTCTATCTGTGGGTGTGTGTGTGTGTGTGTGTGGGTGTGTGTTCAATTTTAAGCATGAAGGAATTGAGCCATGAGGCTGAAATTTTATATTTAAGTTAAACACCCCGCGGGACCGGAAAAATATGCTTTTAATCAAAATCGGCCAAAGAGTACTAGTACTTTACTGGTGTACTTTTTCAGTTTTTTTCGATTTTCTCAAAATTCGCTCTAACGATTTTGATTAAAATTCAAAAATCAATTATTTTTTAGATGCTCTTTCAAATGTATATTCTCGTTTTTCTCTCAAAATTGTTTGAAGCACACTTTACTCTTGTGCTTCATAGGAAAGATAGGAGAAATGGTTGCCATGGTAACAAAATATAAATATTTTCCCATGTTTATAAATTTGACATCTTAAATTCTAATATATTGGCGGAAACTAAATACATGTCGACACAAAAAATCTGGTGTGACAAGCACAGTACACAACTTTCGATTACCGAAGGTAAGAGAAAGTTGTGTGCTGTGCGACGGTCACACCAGATTTTTTTCGCCATGTATTCAATGGGGCGATTGGAAGAAAGATGGTCGACAATTCTAACGGTCGCTCGTATGGCCAGACTCTGAGATATAGGGACTCTACTCAGCAGGGGAAGGGGGGGGGGGGGGGGGGCGGAGGACAAACTTACCAACAGGGTGGGGGGCAGTCAAAAAATATATAAGCTATATCAACAGAGAAACAAAAAAATCTGTGTGTGGCTAGTCGCACCAGAATTTTTGTGTTGACAAAAAGCCTGCTGAGAATGCCGAGTAGCGGAGGTTCGAAATTCAACATTTCGAGGAAAGGCGTTTGAAAGTTTTATTAACATATACATTTTTATTATTAATAGCCGAGCAACAAATAATAGGCCAGAATCAATAGCAAAGAATGGAAATATATTTTCGCCACTTGGGCACTCAAAAGAGAAGACGTTTTAACAACGTTTTGCAGGCTTAACTTCATTGACTTTTCGGACTTTCGCCACTAGGATTATCAGCAGGCGATATATTTAGGTTCCGGCAGTACGGTACATTAGAATTCAAGATGTAAAATTTATAAACATGGGAAAATTTTATATTCTGTTCACATGGCAACCATTTCTACTATCTTTCCTATGAAGTACAATAGTAAAGCGTGCTTCAAAAAGATTTCAAGGGCAAAATAAGAATATACATTTTAAAGAGCATCTCAAAAATGTCACACCAAACACCAGTGAAACGTCTTGAAACCTTAACCGAATGTTCTGCATGGAAATATTTTCAGTTTTGGTTGGTATGCTCCCTCACTTATCACTCAGGGCCGCAGCAAGGAGGGGGCCGAGGGGACGACGGCCCCGGGCATAAAGAAAGGGGCGCTGACAGCTTTCAAATTTTTACAAAAATAAGTCTATTATTAATAATAATGATTGTAGTGAAGACAAAAAATAACAAACTTATCTAAAAAAAAAAAAATATTAAATATTTTTCTTTTTTTGTTATGGCAACAGCGCCCGCTCTAGGGGGGGGGCGTTGGAATTGGTCCAGGAGTGCCCTAATTTGGGGGTCGGTATTTGGGCTGTAAGTAGAGATGTGTTATTTATTGAATCAATAAGATTTGAATAAAATTTATTTGTTAAATTTTTTTTAAAACAATGAAAATATACCACCATTTAAATTTTAAATTTTTGGAATTCTATATAGACAAATATTCTTTTTTTTTTTTAATTTATTAAATTTACTTAAAAGTGAGAAGCCGCCACTAACATGCATAAATAGGAGATTAGGAAATTCTTACCTGGAGGGGGGGGGGCGCGGTTGGCCGAAGGGCGCTGCACCCGGGAGCATAAATGTATAAAGGTAGAGTTTTAGAGATATAGAAAAAAATAAATTTTATTGGAAAATTTGCTTTAAAGTGGTTCTAATTTTGAATTTTCTAAATTTTTTTAAGACCCTACCCCTTAACAATATGTAGATAGTTAAAACTAGGAACCGACCGAATATTCGGTTTCGGCCAAAAATCATGGTTTCGGCCGTAGTTTCGGTTTCGGCCAAAAAGTAGCCGAAACTTTCGGCCTGCCGAAACCAGAGTCTGAAAAAATGGGATGAGAAAAAAAAAAAGTCAAATGATTTGCACTTGAGGGAGAAAAAAATTTAGTCTCCCTAAAAAAAAGGTAAAATGATTTTCACGGGAGGGAAAAAAATTCAAAAAAAAAAAGGGTAAAATGAAAAAAAATTTTTATAGGAAATAAAAGTTTCGGTTTCGGCCGAAACTATGGTTGAGGCCAAATATTCGGTTTCGGTTGAAAATCTTTGTTGAGGGAATGATTTTTAGGGTACGTTCTTGGATATATCCTTTCTGCTTATCATAAAAGAAACAAATTTGTTTCATAATTTGGTACATCTAGTACAGTAGTTTTTATAAAAAAAAAAAAAGCAATTTCATAATTAACAAACCTTCTCTGAAGAAATCATTAAGGACAATCGATTTCGATTTTTAACCTTGCCTATCAACCATAGGTTGAGGTAAAGTTATGTAATCGTAAAAAAAATCGAAATTTTTCTGAAGCTGCCAAAATGTGTTTTGAGGTCCCCTGAATCCATTTAAGTAGTTTTTGGAATTATGTCTGTGTGTGTGTGTGTGTATGTATGTCTGTGGTAATTTTTTTCGTCAACGAAAACTCAAAAACTATTTTTTCATTTGTTTAGAAATTTTGCACCCATAAACTAGGGGCAGAGGCCAAGAACTGAAAAGCTTTTGGTAAACATCGGACCATTAGGGGGGGGGGCTCTAGGGGGGGGACAAAAAATTTTTTCTTACATAACCTATTTTTTTATATATATTCAGAAACTAGACTTCCTCCCAAGTAAAATGATATATAATATGTATAACATCGGACCATTAGGGGGGGCTCTAGGGAGGGGGAGGGGGGGGGGGGGCAAATATTTTTTTTTCTTACATAACCTAAAATTTTTTTATATCTTCAGAAACTAGACTTTCTTCAGAGTAAAATGATATATAATATGTTAACCATCGGACCATTAGGGGGCAATATATTTTTTTTCTTGAATAGTGGGGGGGGGGCAAAGTTGTGTGCTCGGCTTAGTCTTACCATTTATTTTTGAGAATGAGCCATATATAGATAAGTACTTGGAAATTTTATTAAACCTTTTATTTTTTAAGGTATATTTTTTATGGACATCTGCCTTATGGAGATAAAACATGAAAATAACATTGTTAAATGATGTTCTATGAAGGGTGTAGTTATTAATTTGAAAAAATGAATAAAATTCCTATTCCTTATTTGATTAAATTAAATGCAGAGATTATTCATTGACAGAAAACACTTAGGGGATTGTAATAATAAAATCATGGTTCAATCTTTCTTTATTTTTTTAATTATACAAATGTATTTTTAAGAAATTTTATGCCTATTTTATAAATGTTTGAAAAGTGATGTACTACTGTATAAATATATCTTAATTATATATAAAAGTGAACAGCCTCAGATAAGCACTTCTTACTATCAATAATGAATTAATTAAAGGCAAAAATTTAAAGATCGAGATGTTATAAGTGAAAATATTTGCTTGTTGTTTTATTCGAAATAAGAAAAAATAATTTTGGAGATATTTATCAAAGACGATTTTTTGTATACATAATTATTTTTAAAAAAAGTAAAAATTGTCAAAGAATTAATAATGAAAGATACTAACATTTTTTGATTTGTCTTTGTTCTTCGTAAAGAGGTCTTCGGAAAGCTTCTGGGTAAAACCAGACTGCGTTGACTAGCCAAAGGAAGGGGAGAAATAAAAACCCAGCTGAAAAAATGAAATATATTTTTACGAAATTAGCTAAAATAAATGAGAAGAGCAAAAAAATAGTTGCAAAATATAAATGTTTAATAACGAACAACAAAAACAAAAACATAAACAGAAAACAACCACTTGTTCTCGTAGCACTATCCCCCACCAAGTTCAGTTCGACCCGAACTGGTTAAGATAGTGAAAATTGTCCATAATGCACGACCTTCATTTTTCCTCTAGGCTCCTTAAATATCCTATAAACAATATCATTGATCCTTTTCTTTACTTTATATGGTCTTTCCCAGGGATATTGCAATTTAGGTGATAATCCTTTCCGCCTTCGTGGATTGAAAAACCAAACTAAGGGCCTTCCTTAAAAGAGGGACTATTTCTCTTTGAATCATACCTTGTCTTCATTTTTTCGCTGGATAGTTTAATTTTAGAACGAACCATTTCATGGATACCTTCCATTATTGTTTCAAGCTCCCGAATATAATCATTTACATATTCCTCCTTTTCAAATGGTCGACCAAACATAATATCGCAGGGGAGCTTAATTTCTCGGCCGAACACTATACTACAAGGTGTTTGACCAGTAGTATTATGTATCGCAGAGCGATAGGCTAATAAAAACAAAGGAAGGAAGCGATCCCAATCGTGCTGCTTGGCACATACCATCTTGGCAAGATGTCTTTCCAACGTGCGTTTAAATCTCTCAACCATGCCATCAGACTGAGGATGCAACGGGGTTGCTCTTGTCTTCTTACATCCCAGGAGTTTGCATAATTCCTGAAACAGATCTGACTCAAAGTTCCTTCCTTGGTCAGTATGTATTTCAAGTGGTACTCCAAAACGAGATACAAATTCTTGTACCAACACCTCGGCAATTGTTTCAGCCCCTTGGTCGGGTATAGGGAAAGCTTCAGGCCACTTACTGAAATAATCCATAATAACTAAAATAAATTTGTTCTTCCTCTTTGTTTCGGGAAAAGGTCCGACAATATCTAAGGCGATCCTCTCAAAAGGACTTCCCACGTTATAGAGTTTTAAAGGACCTCTTGATTTACGATTTGGTCCATTTGCAGAACCACATTTCAAACAATGCCGGCACCATTCCTCTACATCAGCTTTACAATTCACCCAATAAAAACGCTCACGTACCTTAGCCAAGGTCTTATTAATTCCCAAATGTCCTCCCGTAAGACCGTCATGACACTCCATCAAAATTTCCGGTATTTATTTCCGCGGTACGATTAGCTGAGACCGAATTTCTTTTCCATCAGGAGTTTCCCATTCTCGAAATAAAACGCCTTCTATTAATTTAAGGGAATCCCATTGTGCCCAAAGGCTTTTGATTCTTGGACTTTGTGAAGAAATTTCACCCCAGGATGGGCGGATTCCCTTTTCTAACCATCCAGAATCCAGAAAGGCAATTTCTCTCTCCTCCTCTTGTTCCTTCCTAATCAATGACGGATCCCAAGGCTCCAGAATAGTGACACGATTCACTTTGACCAGGCCTTCTATAATTTCTTTCCGATCACAATGTTTACAAGAGGGTGAACATGGTCTTCTTGACAGAGCATCAGCGTTGCCATGAATTCGACCTTGTCGATGTATAATTTCAAAATCATACTCTTGTAATCGTTCAATCCATCGTGCTAACTGTCCATCCGGATTCCGGAACTGTAACAGCCATTTCAACGCAGCATGATCTGTACGAAGTCTAAATCGCGTCCCATAAAGATACTTATGGAAGTGTTCAATGGATTTAACTATTGCCAACAATTCCCTTCTAGAGACGCAGTAATTTCTTTCTGGTTTGGATAGGGTTTTACTAAAATAAGCAATCACACATTCTTCCCCATCTCGAACCTGAGAAAGGACTCCACCAAGCCCTACATTACTGGCATCGGTATAAAAAGAAAGTAGAAATAGAAAGAAAATACACGCGCCTGGTGGGTCACTGTGAGAAATTATCTTAAAGCATACAAAAATTCGATTGTGTCTTATGTATATACTGTAGATGCTGTTTTTCTCTCAGTGACTTGCTTCATACGATTTTGTCCCCTCCATATATAGAATGGCTTCTCAAGCATTTTATGAGTTTATTAAACGCTCCACAATCATATAATTTGAAGCACTGAGGATGGTTTGCGTAAGGCTTACCGAAATATCTGCGAATAAATTGTTTTAACGTGGAAAGCATTCGCTGGTTTTTCTTTCTCCATAACCTTAATACTGTTGACCCAGCATACTTCGTTTCGTTTACTTTCCTCATTTAATTTTCTGGAAACATCAGCAATTTTGTTTCCAGTTTCCTTAGAAAACTCCTGTATTATTTTATAATTTTCACTTATTTGGAGCTGAAGATTGCTATTGCTCTCCTCAACTTGCTTAGAATTGTCTTCAATACTTCGGCTCAAACTTTCTATCTTTGAAGGAATTTCATTTATGGCTCTAAACAACACGGTCATGTCAACTTGTTCCTCAATATTAAATTCGAAAGTTTCCGGATCTTTCCCTTCAGCTCTTAGAGCTTCTTCTAAACCCGATTGTAATACATGTTTATTACCAGAAGTCGTAAGTTCTCGATCCAGATCCGGTAATTTCAATTCACCAAGTTTAAGTAACTTCGCCATGGAAATATATATAGGGAAATCCCACTTCTTACACCAAAATGTTACAAAATTAGCTAAAATAAATGAGAAGAGCAAAAAAATAGTTGCAAAATATAAATGTTTAATAACGAACAACAAAAACAAAAACAAACAGAAAACAACCACTTGTTCTCGTAGCAATACACCCCGTTTCATAACTATAGGTACACTCGTTTTTTCGTTTAATACTGATTAATTTCAAATGTAACTTCAATTTCTCTTTTGAAAATAAAAATAAAAATAAAAAAAAGATATTAATGATATAAATTATTAATAAAAACTTTATTATTAAATTAAATCAAATAATATCAATTTTCATTTGTTTCATAACAATAGGTACATAACGCAATAATTGCTTATATTCTCAGAATAAACAGTCTGAATTTGTAATTATCACATAATTTATTCTTTAATTACTAATTATTTATAATGCCTCGTGGTACATATCTTACTAGTGAGGAAAAAGGAAAAATTCTTGCATTTAGAGAAGAAGGATATTCTTTTAGAAACATTGCAAGAAAAATTGGTCGAAGTCACAATGTTGTTTGGCAATTCCTTCATAATCCGGATGCATATGGTTCACTCAAAAGAGGAGGACCAAAAAAGAAGTTATCTAAGCGAGATGAACGCCGGATAATTCGAGCAGCAAGCAACAACATTAGAAGCTTGAATGATTTGAAGTCGGATTTAAATCTAAATGTCTCGAAATCCACAGTTTATCGTGTGATTCGAGGCACTGAATATTTACTAAGCCAAGGTCTCAAACCTGCTCCACGACTTACACCTGCCCATAGGGAAGCCAGACGCCAGTTTGCTTTAAGAAATCTTGGTCGAGACTGGACTAAGGTGAGAGTTAAAAACAGTTTAACAATTTTTTTTTTTTTTTAAATACAAATCATATACCGTCAAACGGGGTGAGAATGGTCAAAAATTCTTATTTTCATTTATAACTCTTGCACCGTTTAGCAGAAAATAACGAAACTAAGTGGGATCATTGCTTAGTTTCTTGATTACCTACCCTCGAATTATAAATTTTTTAGGTCTTAAGGAATCTGCATGACAATAAAATATGCGAGTGACCATACTCGCCCCGTATTTGGGGTGAGAATGGTCTTGCTTATTTTTAAGTGCAAAGTAAAGAGGATTTGGTCGGGGTTAGTATGGTTAGAAAGAACAAAGTTGATAATTCAAAAATATAATATTAATTTTTTTTAATTTTTAAAACTATGAAAAAAATGATTAAGAAATTGTGACATTTCCAAATTGGCTGTTATCAAAAACAAGCCATCCTCTTCTCTCTTTGGTGGGAGTAGAGAGGGTTTTTAAGACATCTTTCCTGTCCACAGCTGCTATCACAGGTTTGTTCGCGAAGATAAATTTTTCTCCTTTTTTTCAGGAATAATATAGGGACTTCGTCGTCATTGTAGGTAGCCTCCCTGTTCTCTATCTCTTGGCCGATAAAATGTTTCACACTCTTCTTTCCCCTCATTATTACTAATACAAACTTTTCTGGTCTGAGTGCACCTTCATCGTTTTCCACCTCAACTCGGTTATGATTTTCGATGACCATTCTCACCCCAAAAAACACTGAATTTTACAATTTTTTAAATAATTTTTTTAATAAATTAAACTGTATTACTATTAATAATAAGCAACTTACCAATAGTTGACCAACAAGTTGGTCGTGCACCACGAGACGTTGTAAGATAATCTTCCAGCCTGTGCTAACTTGACAACCAAAGTTATACCGACTTAACAAAATATGAACAAATATCCCTAACTTCTGGATTTTTTTTTATTATATTTTATAAAAAAAAAAAATACCAAAACCAACTACCTCTTGAATAAACATGAGATACATTATTGCCACAAAAAAAAAAATAGCAAAAATACAAATTCAGAACATTCTACCGCTTAATTTCAAATATTCCTGCAAAACGACCATTCTCACCCCTCAGACCATTCTCACCCCGGATGACGGTATAATTTTATAAATTATATTATAGGTTATATTTTCCGATGAAAAAAAGTTCAATTTAGATGGTCCAGATGGTTTTCACTATTACTGGAGGGACCTGAGAAAAGAGCCCCGGTACTTTTCTAAAAGAAATTTTGGAGGAGGAAGTCTAATGGTTTGGGGAGCCTTCTCTTCACGCGGAACCCTACCGTTAGCTTTCCCATCGACGAGAATGGACAGTAAAGAGTGTATTAATGTGCTGGAAAGAAATTTGCTGCCGTTCTTAAAACAATATGAAGATGAAGATTGGATTTTCCAGCAGGACAATGCATCCATCCACTCCAGTAAAGCCACAAAACAATGGTTGACCAATAAAACCATTCAACTGTACCTATTGTTATGAAACAGATGAAAATTGATATTATTTGATTTAATTTAATAATAGAGAATTTGTAAATAAACAAAATAATCCTAACACCTCAGCCGCTTTAACTAATAATATAAATGCAAATAATCAGGTAGGGCCATACTTTTCAGTAACCTATATACGAGGTGTATCTGAAAAAATAAAAAAACTCTTCAAAACGTATGACATCAACATAGCTCACAAAAACACAGATAACATCCAATTCCTATTTAACAATAAAGATGCCATTCCAAAAGACCTATATAACAACATTGTATATAAAATAAATTGTTTGGATTGTCCACCGAATTCAAGCATTTATATAGGACAAAGTTCACGTTTCCTAAAAACCAGGGTGTATGAACATAAATTAAGTATAAGAAACAAAAAAAACAAATACAGCCCTCAGCACTCACGCCACGGAACATGGTCATTCTTTTGACTGTGACAATGCACAAGTGTTAGTAAAAATCGATAACTATTATAAAAGAACGATAGCCGAAATGTTATTTATAAAAATAGCAGGTGATAAAGCAGTCAATTTCAAAAGAGATTGCATAGGTCTAACTAATATATATACTTCTATCTTGTGCGAGATGACTCGTGAATTTTTCCCTGATTGATAAAACAATGTGCCTTGTTGGAATTTAGTAAAAAATAAACAAAAAATTTTTACCTATGTTAAATAAAATTAATAAAAGTATTGATTTAATATTAATAAATAAGGAAATAGATTAAATCTATTTTAGTCAATTTACATAGAAAAATAAAAGTAATCAGATAAAAAAATGAACGTTAATCAAGGTTAATAATTTACTTTAAGACAAAAATTTTTTTCATTGGATCATTTATCTCTGAGCTTGGGCACAGAAGCCATATAATTTTGTATGAAGCGAAAAAATTTTATTATTGACAAATCCCGGTTTGATCACATGTGCACCTGCACTATGTGTATAATTGTAAGTAAAAATAAAAACAACACAATCAACTTAAAAAAATATATTGTAATAATAGAATGTAAAAAAAATTTTGTTAATATCTATATACAATTTTGTAGCCCAATAACTGAAGATGGCCAAATAAATTCAGGCCGAAACGTCTTATTCTGGGAATTTTATTGAACCTGGATTATTCCAATTTGGCTGATATCTCCACTTATTTATTATTAATATTTATATTTTGTTACCATGGCAACCATTTCTCCTATCTTCCCTATGAAATACAAGAGTAAAGTGATCTTCAGAAGATTTCAATTGCAAAATGAGAATATACATTTTAAAGAGAATCTAAAATTTAATTGATTTTTGAATTAAAAAAAAAAATCGTTGGAGCAAATTTTGAGAAAATCGAAAAAAACTGAAACTGAATCAGTAAAGAACTAGTACTCTTTGGCCGATTTTGATTAAAAGCTTATTTTTCCGGTCCCGGGGGGTGTTTAACTTAAATATAAAGTTTCAGCCTCATAGCTCAATTCCTTCATGCTTAAAATTGAACACACACACAGACAGACACACAGCAACACACAGACAGACAGACCATGTCGCGAAAACCGCTTTTTTGGATTCAGGGGACCTAAAAACGTAAAGATCCATCAAAATCTCGACATCGAATTTTTGACATGAATCCAATACTTTCTCTCTATATATATATATTACATATATACATAGGTAAGAGAAAGTAAAAAACGAGTGTACCTATAGTTATGAAACGGGGTGTATATTCAATAATAGGCAATAAGAATAAATAATTTTAAATATATAAATGATAAAAGGCATGGGCGTACCCAGCGAGGGGCAGGGGGGGGGGCAGCTGCCCCCCCCCCTAGAAGCGACAAAAAAAAATTAAATGTTTATAAAGTGATGAAACGAAACAAAATTGGTGGTTGGCGACGGGGAATGATTCTTTTTGTTAGGACTCGAGGGTTTTTAGGCCTTTAATTCGAAGGCTTTACCTCTCTATATAAAAAATAGCTATGTCACAATCTGGACGACCATGATCTGCCCCCCCTGGACGACCATGATCTGACCATGCCCCCCCCCTAGATTTGATCCTGGGTACGCCCATGATAAAAGGTCATGTTTCAGATAATGTAAAGATAAGAGTATTTTCTTGAAATAAATATAAGAATTAAAAATGTTTTAAACTTTATCTTTGAAATTATTATCATAGTCCAAAGTATGAATTTGGGCCCATCTAAAATAAAAAACAGAAAACATTTAATTTGTAGCTATGTAGAAACAGCCACTGTGAATTTTTAATTAATAATAAAATATTCATTTAATTTTTTAGAAATTAGCTAAAATATGTACAAAAAAATAAAAATTGGTATGATGTTATGTCATTGTAGGTTATAATAAATAAATATGTTTTTTGAATTCGTATTATCAATAAATAAGTAATTAAATGAAATATTATAGAGGAATTACCTAAGAAATACCATCGACATAGGTAAAGTTTCCTTTCATTCTTCATTTTTGACAGATCCATTATTTTTTAGTTTTTTATTTAAAGAACCTAATAGGATAGATAATACGCGATGCTTATCATAAATAATATAGATTGGAATGCCTATCAAACGTTTCTTCGGCAGTCGGCCAGGTGGCGTTCGAAGCGAAAAAGACTGTGTGAATGAGAAAAAAAAAACTTCGTCTTAATGAGACGGGGGGGGGGGGGGGGCAGAGACAGTGAAAAAATAACGATGAACGGGTCGTGGAGAACAGGTCGTTTCAGAGATCGAACGGCGAACGACCCGTTCTTCTAAAAGAACGATTTTGCCCATCTCTAGTCAGAAAAGTCCTCCCTGGAAAAGTCGCTCATTCCTTGAAACATGCAGGGGGGTCAAACTCGGTTTGTTTACATTTTTTCCATTTCAAGAGAGTGACGTCATGGAGCTACTCCGTTTGTAAAAAAATCGTTCGAAACAAACAATTTATACAAATTTATATACGGCTTATTATTAATAAAGCAGTATAAATACCAGGGGCTAAATTAGTTTAGTCTGAAACTATAAAATTTGCAAATAAAACAAAATGAATGTGAACTAGGTTATAGGCAGTCAACAATGCTACCAAATAGAAAAATATATGCAAGGAGGAGCTTCATGACGTGGACCAATCAAAAACTGTGACCTGAAAATTGTTTATTTACTAGTTTCTGGCCAACCTGTGTATTTAAAGACCTTGGAAACATGCTGTAAGAACCAGAGAGATAATTTCAGCAACTCAGGGAGAATTTCATGTTAAAATTTGACAAAGCCAACAGTAGCGCCACGATTGGCAACTGAACAATGGATTGCAATTCCTCCCATAGGAGTTTCCATACCCTGGTGCACTGTGGTCTATGACTTCAATTTATCGCAATGTCTTCCAGCTTCGGTGGAAATTCAATAATTAAATTGAACAATCAATATTTTTTAAGCAAGTGCTAATTATAAAATATATAAAATTTCTTAATCAAGATATTCTTTCAAGTTAATAAGTTAATATATATATATATATATATATAAATTATTCTAAATTCAAGTTGTTATAAATATATATACAGAAAACATGAAAGATTCTTAAAGAAATATTTTATAAATCAATTAATATAATTAATAGAAATGAGATTGGCATGGAAAAGTGGACCCAAACAGGTAACAACCTTTTTTTAATCTTTAATTAATAAAATTAAATTGACATTAATATCATGTTTGTTGCATGGTTTATTTATCTTTTAGACACACAGTATATATATAATTTGTGACAATATTTATAATAAATGAATATATTTATTATATATTTATATAAAGAAATTAAGGTTAATTATTCTGTTTCTTTTTAAAAATAAAATGTTTAGTAAAGGATATGCAATCTTTTTTTGACTCAAATTTTTTTTTTTAAGCACTGTATACAATATTCCCTTATTTGCTTTATGATACTGTACACCCCACTATTGTCACTAGATCTAAAAGCAGATTGTTTTCTAAAAATTTCTTAACTTTTTTTCAGTTGACATGGGAGGCTTTTCTCCCATTTGTGATTTTGCCGAGCCATGGACTACTAGCAACTTTAGGTCCTTATTATACAGTATTAGCTTTTGCTATGCTGATGATCTCTTTGAGTATTCTTCATCAATGGTTTATGAGAAACAATCCAAAAACAAAATTTTATCTCACATGGACAATAGCATCGATAGGATCTATATTATTAGTTTTTGAAATATGTGTAGTTCCTCAACTTGAAATATTACCAGAAGAAAATATTATATTAGTAGGATTAATCCTATCATCGTTATTTTTGGCTTATCAAGTAAGTTCTACATTTTTAATGGAGCTATGAAATTGTTCTCAATTAACCCTTTAACGCAGGAATAAATTTTTTCTTTATTTTTCTCAAATAACAACTTGAATATATTTATTATGATCTACTTAAGGTTGTTCGGATAGTACATCGTAAGTCATAATAGAATCTAAATTTTTTTTTAAATAAAATTAAAAATTTGAATGCCAAAATTCCTTATTATAATTTAGTCGTGACCTATCATAGTTTATAATTGTATTAAGTTAATAATTTAATTACCAAAAATAATAAATGAATGACTTTTGACTTGAGCAGTATTTCACGTAATATAGAACTGGCAACATTGCATTCATCAACTATCTATTTTAAATCTTAAACGCCTTAAATTTTATTTTATTTAATATATTACAATGTTTAATGCAAATCAGTTTAAACACAATGGACGATTTGCGAGAAAAAATATCGTAAAATTGAAAAAAAAAATGTAACTGACATCGAAAAAAGACATTTATGTTATGCGACGTTGCCGGACTGGTCTCACTCACAAATCTTCCTTATTTTTAAATATTGGCGACTGTCATTTTGGAGAATTTTTTTGACTTTCTTGTTAAAATATCTTTAAAAGCGGACGGCAGAAACTTTTGATTTTATTTTAACGTATTCCTCGGAAGTGAATTAATAAAATGTAAGTTTTTTTGTTTTTGTATCAGATGCAGAGATGGCTATATAATTCGATATGTGTGCGTTTCGTCGTTATTCCCCATAGGCTACATGTTAAATTTCAATTTTTTAAAAAATTAATTACACGATAACCCTGGATCAGATCTGCTTCAAAATTTTATTTTAAACGTATGTGATAACATATTAAAAAATTAGCTTTTAATATTATAGAGTGCTTTAATGTCCGAACAACCTTAAATGAAAGGAACACTAGGGAACTTGCCCATGGATGCTCAATTTTGAACCAAACACCTGGGAAATTACCCAAGGATAGAATGGAAAGAATCAAACTAAGAGGAAGTTACCCTAACTCCGCCCACTTTTTCTAATCAAACAACGTTTTAAGCACATTTCGGGCAATGGGCATCCAATGTACATCCAATTGCGAAAGACGAACAAACCTATTGCTAAGATGACCGAATTTAAACATCAGTAAAGGGGCACATATAAAAATAAAAATAAATAAATAAATCGAAACACCATTGACCAGGGGGGGGGGGGGGTTCTTGGTTCTTGTTTAAAAATTAGTTATATATGGAGCAACAAAAATTTCCAGAGAACGCAAAAATATTGTAATATTTTTTTTTTTTTTTAATTATTTACAAATATAATTCAAAAAAAAATATGGTATTATTTTATTTTGGCATCTTTCTCATTTGAGTGAATTTTTTTTTAGTAGATTGCTGTCAAAAAACACGTTTAGCCACCTCAATTCTAGCCTATTATCTATCAATTATAGTTTATAATATATATTCCGTCAAATCCGATTTGTCGTCTCCTCACAATCATATCAAACATAATAGTAGACACGATTACAAATATATTATTTTATTCGACTAACTATTCTTTTTAAAATAAAAAAAAAAATAGATAGAAAAAGGCCTGAGGACTAAAGCTTTTTGCTAAAAAATAAATAATATATATAATAATATTATTTTTTATTTATTAATATTTATTCCCTTGTTATTAATATAAAATTGATTATTATTAAGATATGAGTAGGATGGGAGCCAGGAAAGAAATCAGACAAAAAATTCAATCAATTTTTATCTAATTTTATTACGATCGCCGACGTTTCGGACGCAAATCGCGCCCTTCCTCAGGACAATCGATGGTTAATGAAATACAGATGGACGTATTTTTTTAATTAACAATATAAAAACACAATTCACGGGTGTGAGATGCATTGTTTTGTACTATATATATTTGTTGTTACTCATTGAACCCTTTCGCATTAAAAAAAATTTTATTAAATTATTATTATTTTGTGAATATTTATATAATTTTAAAATTTTACCAATATTACTAACTATTATTTATACTTTAAATTAAAATATATTGTCAATTTTATAATATTCTTGTTTGGTATTTATATTTTTGAATAATGTTTTAGTTTATGTATTTAAAAATACGTGATCACATATGGCCAGCTGTCAAAATTGGCTATTTGAACTCCGGTCAAAAATTTGACTGGGCGAATGTGGCCGGTCAAGTTGAACCTCGGTCAAAGCTGATTTGACTGGCGGTCAAGTTTTATACTACGCAATTCTCAGTCAAATCGCCTGTTGACCGAAGTTCAAACTTTGAACTAGCCCTTTTTTTGATTTTCGAAAAAATAAATTTTTTTTTTAGATTAATCGCATTAAATAAAAGATATTTTTAAAAAATCCGCTCTATAACTTGTAGGTAATTAAATTAGTAATCATTGTGTTAAAAAATAATTAATTTTCTACCCTTAATTAATTACCTGGAAACTTTAAAATGAAATGGAATAAATCCCTTGTATTCCTATGGGAAAAACTAACGTCATCTCTTGCCGCCTCGAGTCAATCGTGTTTTAACGGCTTTTCGAAAAGCGCACCTTAAGGATATTTTATGAAAATCTGGAAAATCGCTTCCTTTCCCAAAATATTTAAATACTATGGCTAAAAATGTTCATATTTTAATATTCTAATATTACATTAGTTACGGAATCCTGAATAACACTGTTATCGATCACTATTAAAAAAATCTGGTGTGATAGCGCACCGTGCTGGTCACACCAGATTTTTTGTGTCGAGATATATTTAGTTTCCCATAGCACCTTAGTTTCAAACTTGCATTTTAAATGTTGACTGCTTGAAATAAACTATGGTTATTTTTCAAAATTTTAATCTCATATTTGGACATTTTATGCACAATATAGAATCTTAAATAAATACAAAATTTCTTAAGAATTGGAAAAAAAATTTTTAAATGCGTAAAAAGTTCCAAAGGGGACCCCCCTTTTGAATCGAAATTAACATACAAATCCCTATAGAAAATTAACATTGGCCAATGGATGGAAGAGGCGGAAAGGGAATTTAAAAAGAGTAGAGACAGACGATAATGTTTGCAAGTGAGAGAGAGAGAGAGAGAGAGAGAGAGAGATATGATTTCTCCGAAACAATTAAAGACAGAAATAAAATAAAAATAAATGGGAATTTAAATAATAATTGATTTTTAATCTGATAAAAAGAAAAAGATTTAAATTCGGTTACCATGGCAACCATTTCTATCTTTCCTATGAAGAGCAAGAGTAAAGTGGTCTTCAGAAGATTTCAACGGCAAAATGAGAATATACATTTTAAAGAGCATCTAAAAAATAGTTGATTTATGAATTTTAAAAAAAAATCCTTGAAGGGAATTTTGAGAAAATCGAAAAAAACTGAAAAAGTACATCAGTAAAGTACTAGTACTTTTTGACCGATTTTGTTCAAAAGCTTATTTTGAGATTCTTCAAAGGTACCTAAGTTAAATATAAAATTTCAATCCGGTAGCTCAATTCCTTCATGCTAAAAATCTGTACACACACACAGACACACACACACACACAGACCAATTTGCGGGACCCACTTTTTTGGACTCAGGGGACCTCAAAACATGTATATCCATCAAAATCTCGACATCGAATTTTTGACATGATCGCAATACTTTCTCTCTCTATATATTTCATATATATAGGGTACGAGAAAGTAAAAATAACGGTGAGTATTATACTTTTTGAGAAAAAAAAATAATTTTCCCGGATTTACGTGTCAAAAAGTTTTGATGAGCCAACTTTGACTCTTGATATCTTATAAAAATATGTAATAAACAATAATGGCAGCCAGGAAGTAAGCCTCTACGAAATGAAACTCAAGAGTAGTGGAGACAGTCTCGGCTATAATTAAATATCGCCATCCTCAGTCCATTCTATTACTTTCTCGTACCCTATATATGAAATATATAGAGAGAGAAAGTATTGCAAACATGTCAAAAATTCGATGTCGAGATTTTGATAGATATACATGTTTTGAGGTCCCCTGAGTCCAAAAAAGTGGGTCCCGCAAATTGGTCTCTGTGTGTGTGGACAGATTTTTAGCATGAAGGAGTTGAGCTAGCGGATTGAAATTTTATATTTAACTTAGGTACCTTTGAAGAATCTCAAAATAAGCTTTTGAACAAAATCGGCCAAAAAGTACTAGTACTTTACTGATGTACTTTTTCAGTTTTTTCGATTTTCTCAAAATTCCATCCAAGGATTTTTTTTTAAATTCATAAATTAACTATTTTTTAGATGCTCTTTAAAATGTATATTCTCATTTTGCCGTTGAAATCTTCTGAAGACCACTTTACTCTTGTTCTTCATAGGAAAGATAGAAATGGTTGCCATGGTAACCGAATTTAAATCTTTTTCTTTTTATCAGATTAAAAATCAATTATTATTTAAATTCCCATTTATTTTTATTTTATTTCTGTCTTTAATTGTTTCGGAGAAATCATATCTCTCTCTCTCTCTCTCACTTGCAAACATTATCGTCTGTCTCTACTCTTTTTAAATTCCCTTTCCGCCTCTTCCATCCATTGGCCAATGTTAATTCCCTATAGGGATTTGTATGTTAATTTCGATTCAAAAGGGGGTCGGTCCCCTTTGGAACTTTTTACGCATTTAAAAATTTTTTTTTCCAATTCTTATGAAATCTTGTATTTATTTACGATTCTATATTGTGTATAAAATGTCCAAATATGAGATTAAAATTTTGAAAAATAACCATAGTTTATTTCAAGCAGTAACATTTAAAATGCAAGTTTGAAACTAAGGTGCTATGGGAATCTAAATATATCTCGACACAAAAAATCTGGTGTGACCAGCACGGTGCACAACTTTCTCTTACCGAAGGGTAATAGAAAGTTGTGTGCTGTGCGCCAGTCACACCAGATTTTTTTTTATAAGATATCAACAGTCAAAGTTGGCTAATAAAAATTTTTTAACACATAAATCCGGCAAAAATATTTTTTTCTCAAAAAGTATAATACTCACAATTATTTCTGAATTGTGATCGATAACAGTGTTTGTTATTCAGGATTCCGTAACTAAAATTAGAATAATAAAAATATGAAAATTTGTAGCCATAGCATTTAAATATTTAGGGGAAGGTGGCAGATTTTCATAAAATGTCCTTAACTCGAAAACTCTATCTACTGCTCACGGATTATTCTTGAATTCTGGGACACCCTGTATAATTTTATATAAATATATATAATTTTTATCTATTCTTAGAAGTCCGCGGCCCAGTTCCAATCAGCCCGCGGCCCACAACTGGGCCACGGGTCATGGGTTGAGAACCGCTGGCCTAGCATGATCATATGCTCACGGAAAATTTATCGTGAGTTTTTGCTATTATAAATAAAAATTATTTTAATTTTTATTACCATATTAATAAATAAGTACATTTAAGATAAATAATCTATACGTAAAAAAATAAAATTGGAAATAATAAAATATTACTAACTTGAAAAGTATCTCAGTAGCTGCGTCGGGACAATATTCATATATAGTGCTCGCTTGCAAGGTTCACAAATAAATGAAAGATTGGGAAAACAATTCCCAAATGATGGTAAAAATAATCTTTGGACTGCCTTTGGGCAAAACCCTTTTTTATGAAAAAATGTTAATTCCTAAATGGGTTTAAAAACTATTTAAAAAACATTTTGTTTTGCGTGATCATAAGATCACGGTAGGCGTTGAAGGATTAATTTATCATGTCTTACAGGTAAAACACAAAGGAGAATTAAATTGTAACGCGTTTAATTCTAACGATATAGAAGAAACTTTATCCAGTCTGAATGAATATAATGATACAATCTGCGTTTATTGTAAAAGAAAAGTTCCGCCTAAAAGTCAGCATTGTAAAATATGTCAAATGTGCATTCCTCATCACAGCTATCATTGTTTATGGTAATTATCTGATATTTTATTTTTATAATTATAAATTAGTGAGGCATCTATACAATGGGGAACTTGCTTGAATTATTAATTTGCTCGAAATATATATTAAATCGTTTATTAAGGGGGTTCAGGAGCGACGTCTAAACGTACTTTTAAAAAACTAGACTATTATTAGGAATTTTTCAATGCGGTTTTTTTTTTAAATGAATTAAATTCATAAAAGATTATTGGGACATCGAGCTATAATTTTTTTAATGACTTATTAAAAAATTATCGTAATTAATTTTTTGTTATCAAGCAAATACAAAAAAACAATCAGTCCCAATAATCTTTAATTTTTTTTTAAATTTAAAAATGAATTTATTGTAAACTTTAATCACATATTAATTAAGAAATTTTTAAAATAAGCTTAGATGATTTATTTAAAAACCAACTGTCAAATTAGTTCAGCATTCTTGCAATAGATGGCAGGCTAGTCTAACAGACGATATAATATTAGCCTATATCTGGCCTATATTTATATATTTTTATGCTTTTATAAAAGATACATAATATATAATAACATTTATAAAGTATTTATTGTTAAAAGATCAATGAAAATCAACCAAATGCATTTAATATTATTAGCTACCATTCTGACATCTCTTGGCAAATTTTTGAATTACTCGATTTTTGGGCATACTTTTTATGACACACTACGCCATCTTATCGGGAAAAACATGCGTAACCACTTCGCTCACGTGTTCCCTTAAGTTATAAGTATATAAGCATATAGAAATGTTTAATAATTTATTTAGCCGTAATAAGAGCCCAAAGTTGGCCGAAAAACCACGTGACTGAAAACGCTTTCCTATAGGTTTGACGCGTTTGACGTCATAAATTAGGATAGCCGGCTGCTTGTAATGTCGTTTTGATAACTCATCTATCTCAACAATGAAATAGTTCCTGAACGACATACACCCATAGGCTTTACATTGAAACTCATTGAAAACAGGCTAGTTAGCTTACAAATTTTAATTTTTTTTAGCTATTTGTTTGAATTTAATATATTATATGATCATTAGATTTATATTAGCCCTTATTTGTCTATTAATAAGTTAATTTGGTGTGATTTAAAGGTAGTACAATTTTCTTAGGTTAAGGTAAAAATTTCTAATTTATCTATTATTTTTCTTATTTAAAATTTTTAGAAAATCTGTCTCTTATTATCTATTAAAAAAATAAATAAAGACAATGAAAGATGGGTTTTCATCAAGAGTCGCGGGAGCGACAGAGGAAGGAAAAAGCAAAAGAAAGCAAAGAAACTCTTAATACTACCAGATAATGTTCATAAATCTAAAATTATTGACTGGTCTTATTATTATAATTTGATGCGGAGTACCGGTATTATGTCAGCTGATATTATGGATCCAGAAGATGCCTTGAATAAAGGTGCGATCACACCGGGACCTGACTTGTGTTTACTGACTGGAGTTCTAACCGAATCCGAATTGAGGGGGGTCACACACTAAAACTTGACTGGAGTGACGTAATCTTACTTCTCTGTTATTTGGTATATAAGTATGTCGAAGGATAAACAATGCTTTTTACTTGAATGATACTATTTTCCTTCCCAGCAATTTATTTCTAAATAAACTTAATAAAACTAATTATCGTTATATCAAGAAATATTTTTACTAAATTTTAAGTAAAAATATTTCTTAATTGACTATTTAAAAAATAATATCTGTAACAACGTCTACACACTGGCCGCCATTGGGCCGACTGGCTCCTCCTGTTGACTGGCCGGTCTCCGTGTTAACCTCTCTGACTTTACTCTGACTCGCAGTTGGAGTACTCGCACGTTTTTTCAATTCATTCCATTCTCACTTATATTCACCTCAAGATAACACTTGCATTTCAACCTTCAATTTGTTTTCTTCAACTCTTTTTATAATTTCATTTTAAATTCACTTTATTCAAGTTTACAACCTTTTTATATTTAATTGTGTGTGTTAATTAATAAATTTCATTAAAGTTACAAAACCGAATTTTATTTGATGAGAGAAGAACCTCAACCCCTTACATATCTTATTAATTAAAAAAAATTTCGAATCTCTTTGTTTTGACTTAACATATATTTCCTGCAATTTTTAATAAAAAATAGAAGTTATCTCAATATTATTATTTATTTGTATTATTATTGCTTAAATAAAGCCTTATATTGCCAAAAATGTCTTTATTAAGGAACCGATCAAACAGCTGATTGAAAAAGTCGGCCATGTTGGCTTCTCAGCCAGCCGGAGTCAGGTCCCGATCCAACAAAATTGGTTAGCCATCAGAGTCCGTATCGTGACGTAGCTCCGCTCAACTCCGTTTCGGCAGCAGTTGAGCGGAGCTACGTCACGATACGGACTCTGGTGGCTAACCAATTTTGTTGGATCGGGACCTGACTCCGGCTGGCTGAGAAGCCAACATGGCCGACTTTTTCAATCAGCTGTTTGATCGGTTCCTTAATAAAGACATTTTTGGCAATATAGGGCTTTATTTAAGTAATAATAATACAAATAAATAATAATTTTGAGATAACTTCTATTTTTTATTAAAGGTGCGATCACACCGGGACCTGACTTGTGTTTACTGACTGGAGTTCTAACCGAATCCGAATTGAGGGGGGTCACACACTAAAACTTGACTGGAGTGACGTAATCTTAGTTCTCTGATATTTGGTATATAAGTATGTCGAAGGATAAACAATGCTTTTTACTTGAATGATACTATTTTCCTTCCCAGCAATTTATTTCTAAATAAACTTAATAAAACTAATTATCGTTATATCAATAAATATTTTTACTAAATTTTAAGTAAAAATATTTCTTAATTACTATTCAAAAAATAATATCTTATTAATTTAAAAAAATTTGTAATCTATTTGTTTTGACTTAACATATTTTCCTGCAATTTTTAATAAAAAATAGAAGTTATCTCAAAATTATTATTTATTTGTATTATTATTACTTAAATAAAGCCCTATATTGCCAAAAATGTCTTTATTAAGGAACCGATCAAACAGCTGATTGAAAAAGTCGGCCATGTTGGCTTCCCAGCCAGCCGGAGTCAGGTCCCGATCCAACAAAATTGGTTAGCCACCAGAGTCCGTATCGTGACGTAGCTCCGCTCAACTCCGTTTCGGCAGCAGTGTGTGCACCTTCATAGAAATACATAGGTTGGGTCCGCCACCGGACTCAACTCAAGTCAAGTCAGGTTCCGGTGTGATCGCACCTTAAAAATTGCAGGAAAATATGTTAAGTCAAAACAAATAGATTACAAATTTTTTTAAATTAATAAGATATTATTTTTTAAATAGTCAATTAAGAAATATTTTTACTTAAAATTTAGTAAAAATATTTCTGGATATAACGATAATTAGTTTTATTAAGTTTATTTAGAAATAAATTGCTGGGAAGGAAAATAGTATCATTCAAGTAAAAAGCATTGTTTATCCTTCGACATACTTATATACCAAATATCAGAGAAGTAAGATTACGTCACTCCAGTCAAGTTTTAGTGTGTGACCCCCCCTCAATTCAGATTCGGTTAGAACTCCAGTCAGTAAACACAAGTCAGGTCCCGGTGTGATCGCACCTTAAAGGTGGATTCACACCGAGACCTGACCGGGCTCAACTCAAGTCAAGTCAGGTCCCGGTGTGAATCCACCTTTAGTACAATGATTTTATAAATAAAGGTTATGGAGAAGAAACAACCAGCAAATTCTTTCCACGTCAAAATAATTTATTTGCAAATATTTCGGTTAGTCTAACGCAAACCATCCTCAGTGCATCAAACTATATAATAGTGGAGCGTTTTACAAAACAATAAAATGCATGAGAAGCCATTCTGCATTTGGATGGGACAACATCTAGTAAGCAAGTCACTGGGAGAAAAATAGTAACTATATATAAAGTATATAATACAATTATTTAAATGATGTGGATGGGACAACATCTAGTAAGCAAGCCACTGGGAGAAAAATAGTAACTATATATAAAGTATATAATACAATCATTTAAATAATTGTATTATATACTTTATATATGGTTATTATTTTTCTCCCAGTGACTTGCTTACTAGATGTTGTCCCATCCACATCCAGAATGGCTTCTCATGCATTTTATTGCTTTGTAAAACGCTCCACTATTATATAGTTTGATGCACTGAGGATGGTTTGCGTTAGGCTAACCGAAATATTTGCAAATAAATTATTTTGACGTGGAAAAAGTTCGCTGGTTGTTTCTTCTCCATAACCTTGATTCAATCGTCCCAGCATACCTGATTTATTTTACTTCGATTTGATAAATAATATAAATGAATCCATTGATCTCTCAGATAAAAATAAAAATAAGAACTCATCTAAGGCATACAGGGTTTCCCCGGTCTGGTGGGACGAGGAATGTTCTTGGATAGTGAAAGAAAGAAAGAATGCTTTTAAAAGTAATTCTAAAAGTATGACCCTAACCTATCCATCAGCTGTTAGAGTCCCTATATATCAGAGTCTGGCCATACGAGCGACCGTTAGAATTGTCGGCCATCTTTCTTCCAACCGCCCCATTGAATACATGGCGAAAAAATGATTTTTTTTTTTTAATAATTATATAATAATTTTATTAAAAAAAAAACTTATAGAAACAGAAGCTAATACATTTTTTTTAAATTCAAAAATCAATTATTTTTTAGATGCTCTTTAAAATGTATATTCTCATTTTGTGATTGAAATCTTCTGAAGGCCACTTTACTCTTGTACTCCATAGGAAAGATAGGAGAAATGGTTGCCATGGTAACAACATATAAATATTTTGCCATACTTATAAATTTTACATCTTGAAAATCGAATGTACCCTACTGTCGGAAACTAAATACATGTCGACACAAAAAATCTGGTGAGACAAGCACAGTACACAACTTTCGATTACCGAAGGTAAGAGAAAGTTGTGTGCTGTGCGCCAGTCACACCAGATTTTTCCTTTACTTTTCCTTTTAAAATATACATTTGGAATTTAAAAATTAGGCCTATTCTATATAAGGAAGCGTACAAGTATTACGTAACGCAATTTGGGGGGAGGGGGGTCTCGAAAACGTTACCATGCGTTACAAGGGGGGGAAGAGGGGGTTGAACAACGCGTTACGTAACTGGCATTTTAGCGACTTTCTGATACTTTGCGCAACATAATTGTAACTTTTAGATAAAAATGGCCACTTGAGCGTTACATAACTTCTAGGGGGGGGGGGGGTCCAGAAAAATGTTACGGCGCGTTAGATGGGGGCGAGGGGGAAATCTTCAAAAATTCCGTTTCGTAATACTTGTACGCTCCCTAAATAGTGGTAGCGATTTGTGAAAAACTTGAAAAGAGCTTTGACTTTATCACGGACAAGGGCGGATAAAAGGGGGAAAGGGGGCAATTCCCCCCCCCCCGAGATTTGAGAAAAATTTTTTTTTTATATTAAAATTTTATTTTTAATATAAAGTTTTAAAAATTAATACTTAAAAATTTGATTTGCAAATATATTCTGGTAACAAAAACGGAATGCACCTTTACATGGGCGTACCCAGCGAGGGGCAGGGAAGCAAAAAAAAAAAAAATTAAACGTTTATAAAGTGGTGAAACGAAACAAAATTGGTGGATAGCGGCGGCGAATGATTATTTTTGTTAGGACTCGAGGGTTTTTAGGCCTTTAATTCGAAGGCTTTTCCCCTCTATATTAAAAATAGCTATGTCCCAATCTGGACGACCATGATTTGCCCCCCCCCCCCTGGACAACCATGATCTGACCATGCCCCCCCCCTAGATTTGATCCTGGGTACGCCCATGCACCTTTAAATTACCGAAAACTAAGAAAAAATTGTGTGGTGTTCGACCAGTTTCACTAGATTACTCCCCCCCCCCCTCCCTCCCGCCTGCCCGAGTAACTCCTCTGGACCCGCTCTTGATCACTGACATAAATATAGGGTGCCCAGACGTTCTCTTTTTGATCTAAAAATATGTGTCGGGCATTTTTACTCAAATTTGGTATTTTGTTTTTCATTTTTCTGTCTCAGTCAGTTACGATCGGGAAAATGGGGCACTGCGGGATTTAAAAGCCCCCCCCCCCCCTTTGTGGCTGATATTGAAAACATGCTTTTTTTTAATCCTATCTTTGCGTTCAAATTTTGTATAAATTATAATTTTTTAATAATAAAGAAAATTATTAAAAGATTTCATTTTTTTTGCAATGAGTTAATTCCTAAAGTTATTTATATTTGTTTTATTCTTTTTTAAAATAGATTATTTTCTTAGAAAACTCTATTTTGTATTTAGGGAAATTAATTGTAAGCTAAATACATATATAAATATACACAAACTCAAAATTAAAAGTGATTTTAAGATTCTAATCAGCTAAATATAACCCTAAACTTTGCATTCTCAATATAATAAAATTAATGGAGATTTTTAACATATGATGAGTAGAGACCGGATTTTAAGCAAAATGCTTATTGCTCAATTTTATAAGCAACCATTAGATATTTAATTTCTATACGAATTAGGAAAAACTAAGTGCATTGAGATTGCATTTTTCATGCTTTTTTTGCTTTTTTTGAGTTTTCATGCTTTTTTTTCCCTTTCGTGCTTATTTGAACTTATTTTACGAATTTGAAGAATTTATTATTATTTTACGAATATTTAAAATTTTTTTTTTTTTTTTATTAAAAATACACTTTTTTCCCATTCACACACGCATACACCACGTATATAAGGGGGGGGGGCGCCCCCCCAAAAAAAAAAAAAATTTCCAAAAACCCCGCAGTGTGAAAAAATATAGCCCTGTAAAAAAAATTTTTTCCGCAGGGTAAAAAAATTTGGTTCCGCAAAAAAAAAATTTCGCAGGGCGGGGCGGAATAAATTTAGTTTCTTTAAAAAAAAATTTGTATACGCCATTGGTATGAGTAAAAATTGCTTATGAGATGCTTTTTTTCAACTTTTATGCTTATTTAACAACTTTTTATTCAAGTTTTTTATGCTTTTTTAAGCACTTTTTTTTCCATTTTTTTATGCTTTTTTGTCCGGTCTCTAATGATGAGTAATATTTATAAATTGAAACCTCTAAAATAATGTTCTAAAAAAATTTCATGATACTTTGAACGGGTAGAGATGCATTGAAAATTTGAATTGGCACTAAAATTAGGAAGAAAGATGGCGCGACCAATAGAAAAAAAGTTCCCGTATGGCCAGACTCTGATATACAGGGACTCTATCAGCTGTCAGACTAGCCTGCCATCTTTTGCAAGAGCGCTGAACTATTTGAGATTTTTTGACAGTTATATTTTAAAAAAATACCTAAATTTATTTTTTACTAATGTACACAATCATTTAATTATTATAGGCTGGATCATGGCGTACCCAGCGAGGGGCAGGGGGGACAGCTGCCCCCCCCCCCTCTAGAAGCAAGAAAAAAAATTAAATGCTTATAAAGTGATGAAATGAAACAAAATTAGGTAGGGCGATAGCGACGGGGACCAGGTCCGGTCGAGTATGCCCGAGTAGTTGATACTCAAATACAAAAAGATACTCAGACACAAAAAGTATCTGTTATTTCTGCTCGGTATCCGTTTCTCACTCGAGTCATTCCACGTCAAATCGATACACTTTTTACCCTCACCATCTCAGATTTCTATGAAATTTGGGTCATAGTTAGAGCCAATAGAGACAAAGAAAAAGGCCCAATTTCAACTTAACTCAACTCGTTTAAGAAATATGGCGTGTTAAAGTTGTCAAAAATGGCAAAAAATCGACCTAACACCCACATCTATTTAAATTGCTATAAAATCTCTTAGAGGTGAGATAGAGAGATGAATGAGGTGTCATTTTACAGCTTTTTAGATGCCCTTTCCAATGATATACAATACAACTGGGGTGGTAATAAAAATTCTTTTTTTAATTTCAAAATCAAAAATTTTAAAGTAATTTTTCTCAAAAAGTATCCATTCGAAAATTTTGAAAAAATCTGAGATGGTGAGGGTAAAAAGTGTATCGATTTGACTTGGAATGACTCACTCGTACCCGATTTCTCATGCTTGCGCATTGATCAAATACTTTAGTCGTTTCTTTACCCGATATAGTTTTCGTTGCGCCTGTTCCAGGCCTGTTCTCTCTTTCCTTCTCTCTTGCAACCCTCAACTCGCGACGCCCCGCCCCACAGTGGTCCCAAAAAATTTTTAGGGCGCCAAAAATCTGATCATATACCAAATTTCATCGATCTAGCTGCTTTGGTTTTTAAGCAATCGTGTTCACACACACAGACATAATGCCAAAAATGGTATTTTTGGACTCGGGGGGGCGGGGGGGGGGGTCTAAAACGTGGAGAAACATCAAAATCTCGAAGTCGAATTTTTTTACGATTACAACACTTTCTCTATACGAGAAAGTAAAAACAATGGAAAATTATGAATTTTCATTAGGCGCCGTTCACACTGGGGCGATATTATCGCTAGCGATTGTTGCTAACGATATGTCGGAGCGACATATCGCAAGGGGGGTTCACACTAGCGCGACAGTCGTATGCGATAAATAGGTGGTGAGAGGCTTGTTCTCTGTTTTCAGTCATTGATCAAGGGCAATGTGATTGTAATAATAATACCAAAAACGTAAAAAAAAAGTTTCTGCTTAAAAGGAATAAAATGAAAAATAAAGATTAAAATATTATAGGGCTATTTCTTTAATTTGAAGGAGGTATATAGCTGAATGTTGATAATCAAATAGGTAGAAAGAATGAACAAAGCAGCTAGTTTATATTTCAATTTATTAATAAACCAGGGCCGGCGTTTCGGTCACATATGGGACCATCTTCAGCTAATGTCTGAAAATATACATATATAATCCTCGACAAGTTATATTGGGCATACACAATTGCACGTAGATCAATCATGATAATGCCTCAAATTCTAGTATTATTATTATTATTATTATTATTAGTGAAGTCATTCAATCTCTGTCCATGGTATGATAAGAATAAAATTTGAGGCTTTATCATGATTGAGTTACGTGGAATTGTGTATGCCCAATATAACTTAGCGAGGATTATATATATTTTCAGACATTAACCTGGCCCTGAAGATGGTCCCATATGTGACCGAAACGTCAGCCCTAATTTATTAATAAATTGAAATATAAACTAGCTGCTCTGCTCATTCTTTCTACCTATTTGATTATTTCTTCAATATTTATGGAAAGAAGAATAAATTTATTTATAAAAATATTTATTTATTACACATCAATTTATTTAAAAAAATTTACATTTTTACTCTCAAAATTAGAATATTGTTTTTAACTTACAATTATTAGCTAAAGTTAGAAGTTTTTTAAGTTTAAAATATTTTTTATAATCTGAAAATAAGATTAAGGTAATATCATAAAATATTCAAAATTTAAATGTCAAAAAAATTTTATATAAAGATAATTAATTACCTTATGAGTATAAGATTTCATTTATTTTTATTTTTTTTTTAAGTTTTTAACTTCTTTTTAAGAAAATTGGCCGAGAATAAAGCTATCTAATATTTATATTTATTTTATTTATGAAATCTCCCTTAGTTGAGATGTTTTCTCTCTTGGCTGCCATGTTTTAATTTAATTTTATCGCGGCGATAGTCGCGCCGGGCGATAGCAAGCAGCAGCGATGCCGATATCTCGCGTGTCGCTGGGAGAGATATCGCGCATGTGTGAACACTTTTTATCGCCCCCATTCAGATTCCATTGAATCAGCTGGTGCGGGTCGCTCGCGACTATCGCTAGCAACAATCGCTAACGATAATATCGCCCCAGTGTGAACGGCCCCTTAGAGTCTTCACTGGTGGAATCTATATCTGACTCTCCATTATCAGATGACTCTAAATAATAGCATAATATTAAAAACTAGTAAAATATAAAATTCTAAAATTTGAAATAAATGATGCTAATCATTTCTCTGTGAATGAACACCTTGGGCGTAACTAGAGAATTTGGCTGGGGGGGGGGGGGCATGGGACTATTTATCCTCCGGGGGGCCTGGAATGCCCCATATTTTCTCAATTTTTCTTGGGACAGGGAGCTTTCTGGAGGGGGGGGAAGGAGGGCCACGAGCTTTCTGGGGGTGGGGGCATGTCCCCTCGGCACCCCCCTAGTACGCCCATGATGTACACTAACTTTTAACATGTTAATTTAATAAAATCACTGATGATCAAAAAAACAAAACCAGTTTAATGAAAAAATCACACAAATTTGAACTTAAAAGTGACTTATTTTCAAAAACAGCAAATTACCGCAAAAACTGAAAACGCCATCTGAAAATACATGTTTGAATGAAGAAATGTACGGAGTCGGTTTTGATAAATGGCGATTAATGCGTTTTGTAAGCATATTTTTGTTAAAAAAAAATTACAAAAAAGTACTTACTTTAAACATTAAATTGTCGCGTTGGATTTCATTAAAATTCAAAAATGAATATAAATTCGTGTTCAGCACAAAAAATACTTCCTAAAAACATTCACAGGAAAAATCAAAACACTACGCCCTAGGAAAACAGCGCGGTTGAAAAACATGTAGAGAATAGAGCAACCAGCTGCCACTCAACTATGCCCACTTCATGCTCATCTCACATAAAAAGTTACACAATACAACGGTTCTCGTGTGTGAAAAAAGATGCCTTGGAGTCTCTACTTCACAATAGATTTCATATTTTGTTAATTTGCTGACATTGATTTTTTGATTTTTGGCGCCCTAGAATTTCTCTGGGACCACTGTGCGCCCCTCTCTTCTCTCCTGACCGGACAATTTCGCTATTGCTCTGGCGCCCTTTTCGAACGTCATTCTGATACATTTTTACATTTTTTACTCTGCTTTTCTCACTAGGCCCTATAATAATTAAATACAAATCTAATTATAACTAATACATTATTTCTCTTTTCTTCACTTTAAGAAAGAGAGCAGAAATAAAAAAAAATATTTTTTTTTAATAAATAAGTTATCTGATTCTTACTTTGAAACAATTTTTTTTATATAAAAACATTAATTAAAAAAGTAAAAATACAAGTAACTGTGAATTGAAATACATAATGAACTTCAATATATTAAATTTCGTTCGCTGGTAAAGAAATTTGTTAATTATTTTTCTAGTGCAGTATATAAATTGACATTTTAAATTTGGAGACATTAAAATGTCAGTTCAGTCAGTTTGGAAAACTCTTTAGTAATGGATAATTATGAGTTTGTTCTCAACACAAGAATAAATAGCGTAGAAAACATTTGAAAAAATGTTAGACAAGTTCTTATTGACTTGAATTAGTGTAAAGTTAGCGTTGCTGGGTGAAATTTGTTTCGGGTACAAAAAGTATCAGGTAAAAGTATCGGGTCATAACAAGTACCTGTAACAGCTGGTACCTGGTACAGCAAAATCTAGTATCGACCCATGTCTAGTTATGAGATGTTTTGTAAACACGTTGCAAGTTTACTTTTAAATAATAAATAGTTTAATTTTTTTTAATTGCTTGGGAAGCAGTGCTTCCCTTGCTTCCCCAGACCGCACGCCACTGATTAACGATATGGCACATGTGTCAAGTTTGGTCATTATTTATTTCTCTTATTTACAGGCTTGATTGTTGCATTGGACAAAATAATAAAAGAGATATTATTTTCCTTTTGATAGTTTCATGCGGAGCTTTACTTTATGCAGCTAGTCTTACTCTTACTACAATTTGCTTTCCTTATTATTTTTTAAAAATAATACTTTTACCTCAAGATTGTTCAGATGTATATCATGAATTTAGGTAAGTATTTTTATCATTTATAATTATCTGCTTCTGTCCTACTAAACGATAAGGTTTTTCTTCAAATGTCATATCTCTTTATTGATCACATGTATATATAATAATTTAAAATATAATAATTATTTATTTCAGATTTGCACTGTGCTTTATTTCTGCAATATATTGCATTTTATTAGCTTTGGTTCTTTTTGGAACCTTTATACGAAATATATGGCTTTTTATATGCAATAGCAACTAGTCTAATTATTTTAAAATATTTAATAGATTTGCTTTATAATATTGAAAAAATAATTTATTTCATTGATCATATTAATTAATAAAGAATTATTTATCAAATCGTAATAATTTTGTTAGATTAAATGAATGAAGACCAAAGTAGGCAAGAAAGAACAAGAGATTTTATTAATAAAAAGGGAGAGACAAATTTACATGTTATCATAGAGAAATTAACAAGTGAACTGATAAAACATGCCAGGCGATGACAAATCAAGGAGCATGCGCACTGCACATCGCAATGAGTAAACAAAAGCAAATGTCTAAATTCAACACCCCTCCTTACATTTGCATTTGTTTTGCAAATTGATATTAATTTACTTCTTTCATATTTAACATGTTTCTGAATTTAACAAACTTTTCGCTTCCCAATGATTTCGTCAACAAATCGGCTAAATTACTTTCTGAATCTACTTTAATAACATTGATTGTACCATTTTTGACATTCTCATGAATAAAATGATAATGAACTTCAATATGCTTTGAATTTTTTGTAAAGTTGCCATATTTTGCAATAGTTAATGCCCTTGAATTATCCTCATAAATTTTTACAGGATTTTCAATTTTTAAAAATACATCATTTAGAAAAGAATAACTTCAGTCACAGCATCAGATAAAGCAATATATTCTGCAAATGTAGATGAATTTGTAACACTCAGGGCCGGTGCAAGCTATTCTGCCGCCCTAGGCAAGAATTTTTTTTGCGCCCCCCCCCACAAAAAAAACTTTAAAAATTTAATTTGCCGCCCCCTCCTTAAAATTTTCCCTGATCTCAAAAATTTTTCTGCGAAAAATCTTTTTTTTTTTTCGCGGAACCAAAATTTTTTCCCGTGTGCCTCTCGCGGAACATTTTCTCTTGCGCGGAACCAAAATTTTTTCCCGTCCGAAAAAATTTTTTACCTTTTTTTAGAGACACAAAATTTTTGAGGCCCGCGGAACCAAAATTTTTTCCCGTGTGAGGCCTGCGGAACATTTCCTCTTGCGCGGAACCAAAATTTTTTTGCCGCCCGCGGAACCAATTTTTTTTTCGGGTGCCGCTTGCGGAACCTAAATTTTTTTTTCCCCCCTTTTTGCCGCTCTCTTGAGGTTGCCGCCCTAGGCGGCCGCCTAGTTTGCCTAGGGGACGCGCCGCCCCTGGTAACACTATTTTCTATTTTAGAATTCTTAAAGCATACTTGTAATGCGATTCATTAAAATTGTTTTGGAATCTACTTAGATAATTCACACTAAAAGATATATCGGGCCTGGTACCACAACTATAATATATAATAAAGCACCTATTAGGTTTCTAAATTTAACATTATCAGATACAATGTTCGACTTTTCTAGTTTTAAGTTAATTTACATTGGAGTTTTATACAATTTAGAATTTTCTATTTTATATTTTTTTGCTAATGACTCTATATATATTTTTTGACTTAAGTCATTTTATTGCTCTCATCATAATTATAATCAATGTCTATTCCTATATAATTTTTTACTTGACCCACCACTACACTTTAAACTTTTTACATAATTGAATTTTTGTTTCGTTGATTAACCGTTTATCTCTGCTACAAATAAGTAAATCATCTACAAATATTAAAATAAAAATTGTTAAATTTTTCACAGTTTTAGTATATAAACAAAAATCATATTTACATCTCCGAAAGCCTAATGTATTAATAAAATCATTGAAACATTCATACCATAGCCGTGGGCTTTCCTTTAACCCATATAGAGATTTATTTAATTTATACACCCTACCTGAGCCGTCATCGTAACCCTGTGGTTGTTTAACAAATACATTTGATGATATTTTACTATTTAAAAATGCGGTCTCTACATCCATCTGATGGATTTCTAATTTATTTTGGCAACAATATGATAATAACAATATCATCATCAATTTTTTCAGTCTACTGGAAACGTACAATCACTAATCTAGCGTTGTACAGTGAGAGACAATATTAAGTCCCACCCATGCGTTTTCTATTTGTGATTATTTAATTGTTTTTAAAAAAAATATATATTTTTTAATGAAAACTTTCATGGTTCAAACCTAGAAAATTTCCAATAAAGCTTTTTATTTTCTTTTATAAATACAATGAAATAATCACATGGGTGGGACTTGAAATTGCCCCTCACTGTACATATTACTATTTTTCATTTTATAAATCCACTTAACATCTAAAAATTTTTTATCATTGGGTTTATTTACTAAAGTCCATGTATTGTTTTTCTTAAGACTCTCCATCTCTTGCTCAGAGATCTGGCGATCTTGAACTTTTTGAAAAATTTAAAAGAGTTCGTAATAGAGTCACTGCTCTTATTAAAGATCGAAAAACGCGACATTTTGAAAGGCTCTTTGCTACAAACAATAGAAATTCGTCATTTCTTTGGAGGGAGATTTCCAGGCTTGGACTCACGCGGAGCAGGACCAAACGCCCGCTTGCAGTTGGGTTGGAGGCACTAAATGAGCACTTCGCTTTGGGGTCTCGCTCCGATGGGGAGGATGCGGAGGGTGACGCCGTGGGTGATTTGTTTTCGCGTGGTGCGGCGTTTGACGAGAGAAAATTTTACTTTCCCCACGTGGACCCTGAGTTGACTCTGACCTGCCTCTCAAAGTCTCGCTCACAGGCGGTGGGTTGTGACGGGGTATCTATTAGAATGATCCAGCTCTGTGCCCCCGTCATTTTGCCAGTAGTGATCCATATTTTTGATAGCTCTCTCCAGAGGGGTTATTTTCCTGGGATTTGGAAAATCTCGGTAATTCGCCCCTTGTCCAAGGTGTCTAATCCTGCTGAGTGTGCTCATTATCGACCCATCTCCCTTCTGTGCAGTATGTCGAAGATCTTGGAGAGAATCGCCCACCATTGCTTGATGAATTATCTGGAGCACTCAGAGATGCTGGATACAAGACAGTCCGGTTATAGGCGGGGCCATAGCACTCAGTCTGCTCTTCTTAGGGTGAGCGACGATATAAGGCTTGCAATAGACCGTAGCCAGGTAACCGTCATGGTATTATTCGATCTCAGCAGGGCCTTTGACTCCGTGGACCATGGTCTCATGATGAATTGTCTGGAGGAGGCGGGCATGTCAGTGTCGGTCCTAAGATGGTTTGATTCATATTTGACGGGGAGGAGGCAGAGGGTTGAGGATGGGGACGGCGGGTCGTCTTGAAAAACAGTTTCAGGCAAAAACATTTTTGCTCGATCGGTGTGCGTTCAGCCTAAAAATAACAAAATATTTAGCTATAACTTAACCCCGCTGCCCTCTGGGCTTTGCTGCTTACAGTAGTGTGTTAGAGCAGATCCAGATATCTGTCCCTCTACTGGTTAACCAAGCGGCGCATAAGTGGAAAATTTTTCTTTAAAGTTTTTCACGTTTTCGTTACGAGTTAGTAACTTGCGCGACTAACTGCATATAAGGGGAAGTGAGTTTTATTGGTGCAGGTCGAGGGTCCGGTGGCCTGGTGCAATGGATAGCACGCCTATGCCCCGGAAAGGCGGAGATCCTGGGTTCGATTCCCGGGGGCCATGGGATGTTTGGCCTCATCAATGAAGAACACTCACATGTCTTGTTAAAAAATATTTTTATCTATCTATCTATATATATAAAAATGAAATGGGAAAAATGTATGTATGTATGTAAATATGTATGTATATGTTCTATAGAAATCCACAATTTTCAATGAATTCATTTGAAATTAAGTACACCTATAATACATGGCTCTGGGAGTAACGTAGTAATAATTTGAATCTCTTAAATATTTTGGTAAATTAATTATAATGAAATTTCTTCAATATGGGAACACAAAATCAACAAGTTGGCTAGAAATTAGAGAGCGTCCTTTGTGCTCTGAGAACCAGCTTCCTACCTGACTATGGGCTGGGGGCGGGGACTAAGCAGCAGTTGAAAAACAAAGAGAGGAAGCAGGTGACTGACCCTTTAAACAGTCATAAACAGACCCTTTTGTGCTGTGCCCAGTCGGTAACCTCGGGTGAACACAGCGTCTTTTCTTAACATCTTAACACTTGCATTGCAACAAGAAATATCCCAAATTAAAAATAAACTTGCTTAAGGCGAGCAAAGAGGTCCAGGGGCGCAGCCCCCTGGCTAGGCGGACTAGTGTATATATATAATGCATTTATTTATTATGTTACAATTATTAAACACTTCACAACCAGTCTAATACAGGTATTGTTTAAAGTTTGTGTATGCAATACATTCTTTTAATACATTAGGCATGAACAAAACATAAACAAGATTCAGTATATTCATACTTATTTTGACATTTAATAATTATTTTTTGGATAATTTTATAGATGGAAGAAGGCAAGTACAGGTGCAGCAAATAAAGAGAGCCTTTGGATGCCAAATGCCGAAAAGGAGACGTTTCGGACAAAATTTTATTCGTCCATCCTCAGTCCTGGTAAGCTTATACTAAGAACTGAGAGACTGCGGACGAATACACTTTTGTGCGAAACGTCTCCTTTTCGGCATCTTTCGTTCTTCTTTTTGAGATTCGTTCTTATTATTATTTTTTTTTATCAGGCCTTCCCTGTTCGAGACAGTTTTCGTTTTATTTTTTTTACATCGCCATATTTGCATACAGGAGAGCTTTCGGCAAGTATACCCTCCCTCAGAGAAGGATGATAGCTAGGAGAGCCCAGTTTAAGTTAAGAATCTTTTTTTTAAACAACTTGCAGGAGCCCCGACCTAATTGTTTCGGCCCTTCGTTCGCAGTTCGGTTTCCTTAGATCAGGGGCGTATATAGAAATTTTTTTCGGGGGGGGGGGGCCGAACTCAAAAATTTTTCTGCGGAAAATTTTTTTTTAAGAAACTATATTTTTTTTCACACGAAATTTTTTGCGGAACATTTTTTCTATTGCGAAACCAAAGTTGTCCATCCTGCGGAAAAATTTGTTGCGCTGATGTCTGTATATCCCTATATATGTATATGTGTTTGGGAAATTTCGGGGGGGGCCCGGGCCCCCTCGGCCCCCCCCCCCCCCATAAATACGCCCCTGCCTTAGATTAAAAAAAATTAAAAACAACTAGAGAATTATCGGCTTCGGTTCGGGTTTCTTCGGTCAGAAACCCGAAGGGCTCGCAAATTTTTTTTTAAAAGCTACCGAATCGCTTCGTACTGAACGGTTTTTGATCGAAGAAAACCGAACCGAAACGACACTAGTTACAAAACAAATAAGGCGCCACTACACGAGTAACGAAACAAATAGCGCGCGCAAATGAAAAGAACGAAAGAATCATGAATGTTGAGCTATGCCAGAAGAGCGAACTAGTGAACTAGTCAAGCGCCCACTGATAGCTTCACTGCATCATTCTAGAGATTAACCCCATTCTATAACATCAACAGCAACTTCTCTTCAACTTAGATAATTTTATATTCAAAAATAAAATAAGATGCTTTCCAAAAGTTTAATTCAAATTTTGTTTTTTGTTTATTAACCGGCTCTGGTATGAATCGCCGAAAAAAACTCGCCGAAAAAAAACTCGCCGAAAATTTTCTCGCCGAAAGCAAAATCTCGCCGAAAAAAAACTCGCCGAAAGGAAAAACTCGCCGAAAAAAAAACTCGCCGAAAATTTTCCCGCCGAAAAAAAACTCGCCGAAAAAAATACTCGCCGAATGGAAAATCTCGCCGAAAAAAAACTCGCCGAAAAAACTCGCCGAAAGGAAAAACTCGCCGAAAATTTTCTCGCCGAAAGGAAGAACTCGCCGAAAATTTTCTCGCCGAAAATATCTCGCCGAAAAAAAAACTCGCCGAAAGGAAGAACTCGCCGAAAATATTTTTTTATTTTTTATTTTATAGTTTAATGTCTTTTTCGGCATCTAAGGCCATTTAGACCCCATCCCTATTTATTTCAAATGTTTGTTATCCAATTCAAGTGAAATAAATTTGTTTCGCTTGGGACAGGACACGAACCCGGGACCCCAGCCATGTGGTTATGAGAAGCTAAACTCTTCTCTCTGAGCCACGGGTCACGGGCCTAGCCGAAAATAAATTCACAGACAAAAATAATTTTTTTTTTAAATAGAAACTTTTAGCAGCCGTAAAATAATGAAATTGGTTTTTATTTTTTTAAATTTAATTCTTTTTGTTCAAAAGGAATTTTATTTAGTTGTGCGACAAATTTCGATGTTATAATTCCGAAGATCACATTGCATAGCTACGCCCATAGTCCGGGGGCAGGGGTGGATTAATGCAATTTTGTCGGGGGGGGCGTTTTTTTTTTTTATTTTTTTTATTTAAGGACTTTGCCGGCATCTATGGCCATTTAGACCCCTTTCCTATTTATTTAAATTGATTGGTAACAAATTCAATTGAAATTAAAGCCCGGAAATCATTTCTTTAGATTACTAGTTTTTATAACTTTTTGAATTTCTTCTCGGGGGGGGGGGGGGGGGGCGATCGCCCCCACCGCCCCCTTTAATCCGCCCCTGACCGGGGGGTAGATAGCCCCCTTCTGGCATCCTCTAGGAGGGGGCAGAGGGACGCAATATATCTACTTTTATTTCATCTTTTAAATTTAAATTCGGCGAGTTTTTTTTTCGGCGAGTTTTTTTTCGGCGAGTATGTTTTCGGCGAGTTTGTTTTCGGCGAGAAAATTTTCGGCGAGTTTGTTTTCGGCGAGATTTTCCTTTCGGCGAGTTTTTCCTTTCGGCGATAAAATTTTCGGCGAGTTTTTTTTTGGCGAGAAAACTTTCGGCGAGTTTTTGCTTTCGGCGAGAAAAATTTCGGCGAGTTTTTTTCGGCGACTTTTGTTTCGGCGAGAAAATTTTCGGCGAGTTATACCGCCCCCTTATTAACCATATAATAATGCATCTTGAAAGAACAAATTAAGATAAAATTCAAAACAGTAGTATAGTTTTTTCGGTTAATCTGCAGAATAAAGTGCCAAGCTCTCGCACTGGCTGACTAGTTCACTCTTTTGACATTAGCAGAGTTGGCAAGTTTTATCCCGCCGAGTATAATACACGGTTTTATACATGTATAAAACTATCGCGGATAAAACTAGGCCGATGTATAAAAGGTATAAAACTGTAAAAAACCAACCCCCTCCCCTGAAAAAACAGCTTAAAAACTTTTCATATATTATAATGTTCTAAAGCATTGACGATGTTGTTTGCTTTTTAATTAGTGAATAATATAATCAAAATGTTAATAATTGAAAAATGAAATTTTATTTGAACTTCCTTTCTCGTCGGGTTTGCGCATGCGCATCCAAGTTTTATACATTTTATACGTTTTATACAAGTTTTATCAGCAATTTTTGTATAAAACTGCAAAATCGTGTATAAAACCCAACTCTGGACATTAGCTTAACATTCATGATTCTTTCGTTCTTTTCATTTGCGCGCGCTATTTGTTTTGATTCTTTCGTTCTTTTCAATCAGGCACGCTATTTGTTTTGTCACTAAGGCCGGGAATTTCCTAGTTTTTTTTTTTAATTTTTTTTAATCGAAGGAAACCGAACTGCAACCGAAGGACCGAAAGTTGTTTTGTCACTAGTGTCGCTACCTATTCGCTTCTAACTGGATGGTTTTGAACCGAACTGAGCCGAGCCGAACCGAACCGAAGCCGAGAATTCCCTAGTTGTTTTTAATTTTTTTCTAAAAATAAAAGAACCGAACTTAAAACCGAAGGTCGGGACCCCTGCAAGTTGTTTAAAAAAAAAAAAAAGATTCTTACCTGCCGAAATTAAAATGCCGAAAAAAATGAGAATTCCAGAGAGCAAAAATGGCAAAATGGCAAAAAAACAATAGGTCATTTTGATAACTTACCTACCCCAACATGAAAATCGGAGTTGAAGGACAAACTTCAATGCATTTACATAGGGATTTATATGATAATGTTTGTTTTTGAGTTATTTAGGCTCTCCAAATACTCAAAGATGCCAAAATTTTGTGATATTATCAATTGTGCTCGTAAAGGATATCAAGAGAAGTACAGATTCTTTACAGAATTAAATTTTAAACATAAAATAAGTTGAATCAACTGTCAGTGTCAGAGGTTATGCTCAATAAAAAACAAGAAATTTGATTGAAACGAAGTTCAAATACACTTTAAACACTTTATCTCAGGTAAATAACAAATAAAAATATCTATTTTGTTTCATATAATGATTCAAAACATTATTTAGGATAATCAACAAAGGTGAAACATCTCACAAGTGACAAGTGGGCCTCTCCTGGCTTGAATAGTGCTTGAATATGTGTTATAATTAAAATAAACGGATATAATCTAAGAAATAAACATATTTAAATAAAAAAGACAGCGATATGAACAACAAATGAAGGGTTTAAAGGTATGTTTACTTTTCTTATTCCAAATATGATTCAACCACCCATTCTACATTTACCTATATATATTTCCATTCATTCATTGCAATTATTCATTATTTTCGAAATAATTTACATTTCTGCTTTAAAATTTTAATTACTTAATTACTTGTTTTTTTTTTTTTTTAGTTACTCTGATAGATTCTCATATATACCTGAAGGAAGGCAAAATAAACTCCTGGGATTAAAAAAACAGATAAACTAAATTAATATTTATATTAATCTCTCTATATTAAAATAATATAGGCCTATAAAAATAATAATTATATGTTTTAACATTATTATCATTTCATTTATAAGGTAAATGTACATATAATAAATAAATACAAACATTATATCAGGTATTTCTTGTTGTAATTTTATAAAAACCCATCCTTCCTTGTCTTTATTTATTTTTTAATAGCTATTAGCAGACAGATTTTCCAAAAGATATTAAATAAGGACAAAAATAGATAAATTAGAAATTTTTACCATAACCTAACAAAATTGTTCTACCGTTAAATCACATGAAATTAAACTTGTTTATGGATAAATAAGCACGTATATAAATCTAATGATCCTATTTTATATTAATATTTGATCAAATAGCTGAAAAAATTAAAATTTATAAGCTAATTAGCCTGATTTAAAAGCGCTTCAATGTAAATCCTATGGGCGGAATAGCAAAGTTTGTCCTTCAACTTCGAATTTCATGTTGGGGTAGGTAAGTTATCAAAATGACCTATAGGCAGGGGAGAGGTCTTCAATGAAGTTCCCAGGAGATGAATGTAAAAATGTCGTCTTATAAAAATGAAATAGTGTGAACGAATCCCAAAAGAAGAACGAAAGAATCATGAATGAATCACCTCAGCGCCCTCTAGGTGGCCTGGCACTTTATTCTGCAGATTAGCCGTTTTTTCTTCTTTTTCTATTATAGAAACGAAAACAAATATCTCTTTTGAATATTTTAAAATCTTGAGGTAATAGATTTGCACCACCTGTCAGACTCCACTTTTCGGGCCATATATATTCTAAAATTAATTTTCCATACGTTTAGTTCCTTATCAGAAACCTAAAGAAATAAAAGCAAACTAAATTTAATTATCTGATATTAATTAATTAAAGAAAATAATAAATATACTTACAAATTAATTGACAGCTGTAGGTTAGGTTTCCATAATTAATTTTTGAATTTCATTTTTCAATTATTTTATTAACATTTTGATTATATTATTCACTAAATAAAAAGCAAACAACATCGTCAATGCTCTAAAACATTAAAAAAATATGACATAAAAGCTTTTAAGTTGTTTTTTCAGGGAGGTTGGTTTTTTACAGTTTTATACCTTTTATACATCGGCCTAGTTTTATCCGCGATAGTTTTATACATGTTTTATACATTGTCAGAAAAGTAGCTCATTCGTGCTTACCAGGCTCCGCCCACTTGCTTGAAAGAAACACAAAGAAACTTGCCCATGGATGCCCAATTTTGAATATAACTAAGAGGAAATTGCCCTAACTCCGCCCACTTGTTATAATCAAACAACGTTTTAAGCCCATATTCGCCAATGGGCATCCAATTGCGATAAACCAACAAACTTATTGTTAACTAAAATCATAAATAAATGTTATTAAATTATATATTTAATATATATTAAATATTATCAATTATTATATAATTATTTTATCATCTTTAAAATTTAACTGCACAGAGTCATTATAATTGATAATGATATGACCTAGTTTTTTCGTAATCTAATAAAATTTACTTATCACTGGTTATAGTTAATTCATGAACATCTTATTAACATATTATCATCTTGATTGGTAAAATAAAATATCAGCTATTAATGACTTGACTTTTTTGTTAAAAATCTACCATATTGTCTTGATTTATTTTATTTTTCGTTTTTTTTCATTTATCAATAGCTGTGTGTCATTTCAATTATAAAATAATAAACGATAAAAATGCATTCATTTATATTAAATTTCATTTTACTTATTCATTTCATTTATGATTTTATAATTGAAAAAATCTTTGCTTTCTTTTATCGAAATTCCAAAAAGCATCTTCCAACTGTAACAAATTCCATTTTGTTGGAGAGCGCTGTTGATCTTGCTACAAAAATAAGAAGAAAACAAGTATGTAAATATATATATATATATATTATATCACAGTATAGTATATACTAAACCTTTTTTTTAGATTTCATCCGAATCATGTGTTAAAGCATTTATAGAGCAATGCAAGCTCGTGAATCCATATATAAACGCTGTTGTTTGTGAAGCATATGAAGAGGCCGTCAAAGAAGCAAAACAAATTGATTTATATCTGAAAAATTCTCAAGAAGATGAGGAGGAAATCAAAAAATCCAAACCATTCTTGGGAGTTCCTTTTACTACAAAAGAGAGCTCAGCAGTTAAAGGTACAGAAAAAATATATTTGAATTTCATATTATTATTACATAGCCCAAAATCTTTACAAAAATCCCTTTACAATTTAACACCTGGTGTGCACACTTCAAACAGCCTCGAGGCTGACTATGATATGATAAGATGTTTGATCTAATAATAAAGAGGGAGGATTCAAAAATATCAAGCCCTGGCCTCTGTCGCGTGATGCTATTTACCACTCTCTGTAGTCGATTTAGGCCGGAATGCAGAAGGTAGTTACTAGGAAGATGACCAACAGAAAATACATGAGATCTATGATTGTAAAGAGGAACATAAAAATTCAGTTGAGCCAACAAAAATGAGCAATCTATATGATTATTTAGAAGTTTGTAAATAAATATAAAAATCATTAAATATTCTTCGGCATTCCAATGAAGGTAGGTTGGTGATAGATTATAGCATATTGATGTTGTTGGAACTGAATGGTATTCTAAGTCTATATGAAATTGATTTTAAAAACTTTATTTGCACTCGTTCAATAGCCTTCTTCTGAGTAATTAAATAAGGAGACCAAACTTGCTAGCTAAACTCAAAATGGGTACGAACCAAAGAACAATAAAGGTGCGTTACTGTAAGGATACTGTTAAAGTTACGGGTATTGCGAGAGATAAAGCCCAACATTCTGAAAGCCTTATTAATTATTGATTCAATGTGAAACTCAAAAGACATATCAGATTGAAATATCGCGCCCAGATCTTTAATGTGATTGACAGGTGATATAAAGTGGCCATCAGGCGAAGCCCCCTGGTTAGCGCAAGATTCGCCGAAGGCGAAATAAATTTAAAAAAAAATAACAATGACTAAAATATTAAAATATTAAAATATTAAAAGCCCACAGCTAGATTATTTTTGTATGACATAAATATGATTAATTAATTCACAGAACAGTTTCTAGAAACAAAATTAAGAGACCCGTATTTTTTTAGTTTTGGCCAAAACAATTTTTAGGTAGAGTTACATGGGGTCCTGTTTCGTTTTGGTGTTTTACTATTGCTGACTGAAGATCTAGTTTTCTTAGTGCCATTTTGTGTTTGTAAATCCTGAATTGAACTCTTCTGTTGGTTTGACCTATGTATGAGCGATGAGACTCGGCATAAGGAATTTCGTAGACTCCGGGGGATTCTTTTGGAACTAGACCCTCAGTCAGCAATAGTAAAACACTATAACGAAACAGGACACATTATGAACTTCGAACAAGCAAAAACAATAGAACCAATAAATAACTTCCACTCCAGTATCACAAGAGAAGCCATAGAAATTTACAAAAGGCCTGAATGTCTATACAAAAGAGACGACGCCCTCAATTTCCCAACAACATGGAAAACACTTATTCCCAAACTCCAAACCAAAGCTCACACAAATACAAAGACTTCACACACTCCAAAACTGTCCCGAAACAACAATACCATGTCCCCAAAACAAATACAAACAATCACAAACAAACATAACATATCCAACAGCAAATCCACTTCACCAAACCAAGCCACGCCCCCAGACCAGGCCCAGCCAATCAGAGACAGCCACGTGACTCCCAAAGCCACGCCCATATGCCCGGCAACAGGTATAAAAGGACCTGCACCTCCGGCTCAGAGTCAGTTGCTCACGGCCTGGGTACTAGGCAGGTTGAGACCCCGGGAACCAAGAGCTACACCCCGACTTGGGGAGTAGGCAGATTTAGGCCCCAAAGTCAACCCAAATCAAACATAAACCCGATTACACACAACCAACCACTGTCCATTTCTCAGAGACAAATCCAAACCTCTGAGGCATCCACCAAACACACCACCAATACACCGACTTGGAGAGTAGGCAGATTGAGGCCCCGTAGTCAATCTAAACCGAACACAATTACACATAACAAACCTTCCTCCAGCTCTCAGAGACCAATCCACGCCTCTGAGTCATCCACCAAATTGACCTGGGGACCAGGAAGACTGCGACCTCGTAAACAACCCCCCTCCACCATTATCTCCTAACTTCCTTCTCTTGAAAATGGCTCCAAAAGGAGAGCCGAAACGTCGAGTAAATCTCAGCACCCCACGCGACTTAACCTGAGAAAACTTATCTTTGCATACATCCGGTCGCGGAAACCTTCCAGAATCCAGAATATATATATGGGGTCTATATATATATATATATATATATATATATATATATATATATTCAGCATGTTTAACTTTAACTCCACTTAACATTAAATTTATATCTTTTTTATAACTATTTTAACTTAAACTTCCCTGAACTTAAACTACACGTGTCCCTTCATCTACTTTTATTTCCCTTTTAACTGGCAAACTAAATTTATGTGTTCAACAACTATTTCCCTTTAACTTACTGGACCAATTTACATTTGTTCCATAACTAATTAAATTTAACGTTATATCCAACCAGGTATTTACCAGTATATATATCTTCAAATTTAAAATCCTTTTTTATATTAATTAATAGGTTTTTGTCCATGTTTCATTATTTTAATTTCATTAAATTAATTTTGTTGTTTGTTAACAATCGACTTTCAATTTAGTCTTAATCCTTACAATTAACGTTATTCATTGAACTTGCCCGATTCGCCTCCCTGGCGACATCGAATAACCTTTTTCCTAAATTAACTTAGCTAAATATTTTTCGAGATCTATATATTTGAATAAGATAATATTATTCAAAATACCTCGATTCGGACTTAACAAGTCATAGAACACTCACAGTCTTGTTAAAAAAAAAAAAAAAAAAAAAAAATACCCTTTTTTAACTTTTAAAAGAGCTATGGGTTCGCAGTAATTTTGGTTATCCAATTGTTGCACCAATGAGGCACTCACGAAAGTTTGTAAAGTATTATTTTATTTACTTGCGTAAATAATTTTAATTTTATTTGTTATTTTTTTTTTTTTTAATGAGTGAAACCAGTGTGGGAACGCCGTTCCCACGCGTTCCCGCTCCACTACACCCCTGATAAAGATGTCAGAATAATATAAAAATCCTGCACGTGGAATCTTTTCTAAATGATAATATAAACAATTGACCCAGCCAAGATTGCATTCACAAAGAGAGAGATGATTTTTTGTCTCTCTCTCTAAAGGCGGCCATACACGGCAGGTCTAAAATCCAAATTGGCCCGATACCGATCCAAAACTCTTCGTGTATGGGGAAACCGAGTTGGCTCTGTTGGATTTCCATCCGAGCCAAAATCCACAGAGCCAAGTCCACGAGCCTTGGATGGTAGTTCACCAAGCCAAAGCCAAACATGTGCAGCGTTGCCAGATTCATATTTATTTTTTTTAGATCCCTTTGATATTTTTCTTAAATTTTCTGAAGAGATTTTAATTAGAATAATATTTAAATATTTTTTAAATCATTTTTTTTAACAAAATTTTGAAAAAGTACTAAAATTAAGAAAATTATGAGTGACATGTCTTTTGTTGGGGGGAAATTCAAATGATCAATGGTAACCATTCATCCCGCATTTTGCGGTGCAATTTTGCATTTTGATAAAATGAACCGCAAAATGTCCTACATTTAATTTGTAACTGTTTCTTCACTTGTGTTCAAGATTTAAATAAAAAGGCCCTAGGGGTATAAGAATGGTGAAAATGCCCTTGGAACATTTTTCAATGATACATAGGGGATTTGTAGGTACTAATAAAATAATAAGATGCTGAAAGTTTCAGATCGCTATCTCAAATGGTTTTTGAGAAAAACCAAAATATGTAAAATGTTCGAAAAACATTTTTTTCTCACGAACGGCTGAATCGATTGATTTGAATTTTTGATATGTTTTGGGGGCTGATGGTACCTTCTAGGGAAAAAATCAAGACCTATATCGGATCATGACATCCTTGAAAAAATGGCGTTTTTTGTTTAATTTCAATTTTTAACCATGATAATACAATTTTGGCACAAAAATGAAACAATTTTTTTGAAATCCTCATTCATTTTCCTGTAATTTCATAAGTTCATAAATTCATAAAAAGAGGTACGCCATAGTAGAAAAAAATAAAAACCATTTATTACTCAAATATTGACTTTATATGTTTTGTGCTTTAATCTTGTTTTTTATTGCTTAAGCTTACACATATATTTTCATTTTATTCAAAATAACCAGTTTATATTCATAACATCAAAATTTTTGCCTAAATCAAAAGTTAAAATTTTTAACTATAATGCTATAAGATAAAAACAGTTTTTGATTAATGAATAATAAAAATAAAAACTAATATCAAAAAGATAAATCTACTATATAAATTACTCAGAGGCGTATATAAGGGGGGGGGGGGGGAAATTTCCCAAACACTTATACATATATAGGGATATACAGACATCAGCGCAACAAATTTTTTCGCAGGATGGAAAACTTTGGTTCCGCAAAAGAAAAAATGTTCAGCAAAAAATTTCGTGTGAAAAAAAATTTAGTTTCTTAAAAAAAAAATTTTTAGCAGAAAAATTTTTGAGTTCAGGCCCCCTCTAAAAAAATTTATATATACGCCCCTTAAATTACTATCCAATATGTAAAAGACCATACTAACATACTTAAAGCTCAAGTACACTCTCGCCATATTAATAACAAAGTGTATAGATGTATTATTGAATATAAAAAAAATGCCAATGGACCTAAAGGCGTATTAAGACATATCTGTGAGTGTGCGAATGGTCTTAGAACAATTGGATGTTGCTCTCACGTTGCTGCCATTGTTTATTATTTGTCATACGGAAGATATTTGACAAAAATTCTGAGGCCCGCTGAAACATTGAGCAAATTATTTGATAAAGACAACGTTTCAACTGTGATTGAAGAAGACAGTGACGAAGACTGATTAAACGTGATTAAGTCAATATTTGAGTAATAAATGGTTTTTATTTTTTTCTACTATGGCGTACCTCTTTTTATGAATTTATGAACTTATGATATTACAGGAAAATGAATGAGGATTTCAAAAAAATTGTTTCATTTTTGTGCCAAAATTGTATCATGGTTAAAAATTGAAATTAAACAAAAAACTCCATTTTTTTCAAGGATGTCATGATCCGATATAGGTCTTGATTTTTTCCCTAGAAGGTACCATCAGCCCCCAAAACATATCAAAAATTCAAATCAATCGATTCAGCCGTTCGTGAGAAAAAAATGTTTTTCGAATTTTTACATATTATGGTTTTTCTCAAAAACCATTTGATATAGCGATCTGAAACTTTCAGCATCTTATTATTTTATTAGTACCTACAAATCCCCTATGTATCATTGAAATATGTTCCAAGGGCATTTTCACCATTCTTATACCCCTAGGGCCTTTTCAATTTTTAAAAATTATTTAAATTATTTATTTTTTATAATATGATGACATTATATTGGAATTTTTTTATACAATTGTTCATTTTGTTGTATTAAACGAAATTCTATTTTAAAAAAGGCACAGTTGTGACAAGCTACGGACAAGCTACAAAGAGACTAACATTTGTTTACCCTTAAATGTCAAATTTCAAACGGGCCTACTTGGCTCGGCCGTGTATGACCCCCTATTTTGGATCTGTCGAAAATGGACTCGCACAAATTGGCTCGGTCTAAATGGATCTGCCGTGTAGGCCGGCCTTAAAATTAATAAAAGATCTGTGCTCTCTGAGAGAGCAGCCTAAAAACAATTCAGGCCCAGCCTAGAACAACCAGGGCTAGCCTATTTCGCCTCAGGTTTCATTCCGTTAACACAGTGGCGTAACGTACGCCCCCCGCAGACCCCGCGATGTGGGGGGGGCACCGGACCTTGGGGGCCCACGGGCCCGGCCGGGCTAAAAATCTGTAGCTCTGATAAAAACGGAAAAATTTAGATAAAAAAATAATAATAAAAATTTCTCTTTGAGATGGCCCGGGCCCTCAGGGCTCCGATAAAAACAAAAAAAAAAAAAACAAAAAAAAAAAACGAAAATTTCTCTTTGAGAGGGCTCCGTTAAAACGGTAAAAAATTTCTCTTTGAGAGGGCCCGGAGCCCTCAGGGCTCCGATAAAAATGGTAAAAAATTTAATGAAAATTTCTCTTTGAGAGGGTCCGGGCCCTCAGGGTTCAGGGATATACGGTATTTTAAAAATATTTTTTGTATGGTCTAATAATGGGGCCCGAAATAAAGGTTTGCGGGGGGGCCCAGCTAAAAAACGTTACCATCAATTGTATACTTGACTATCACCACCACTTTTACCATTATTTTTATCATTACTTATTACTAGAGACCGGATTTTAAGCAAAATGCTTATTGCTCAATTTTATAAGCAACCATTAGATATTTAATTTCTACACGAATTACGAAAAACTAAGTGTATTTATATTGCATTTTTTATGCTTTTTTTGAGTTTTTATGCCTATTTTCCCCTTTATGCTTATTTGAACTTATTTTACAAATATTTAAAATTTTTTTTTTTTTTTAATTGAAAAACCCAGATTTTCTCATTCACACACGCATAGACAAGGGGCGTATATAAGGGGAGGCCGAGTGGCCCCCCCCCCCCCCCCGAAATGTTTGATCGGCCCCGCAGTGCCAAAAAAATGTAGCCCTGTAAAAAATTTTTTCCGCAGGGTCAAAAACTTAGGTTCCGCAAAAGGGAAAATGTTCCGCGGGGCGGGGCGGAAAAAATTTAGTTTCTTTTAAAAAAAAATTTCAGCAGAAAAATTTTAGAGTTCAGGTCCTCCTCCCCCCCCCCCCTTGAAAATTTCCATATACGCCCCTGGCACACATAGTCTTTTCGGCAACTTAGGCCATTTAAGACTTTAAACGATACTCGTTATTTGTAAATATATCTATTGAGGGTCCAGGCTTTTTATTTAAGCTATTTGGTATCCAAATGGTTTAAATAAAATCATCGGACTGCCTGGGATCCGAACCCCCGATCCTTGGTATAGGAGACAGGCGCGTGCTACCAACTACGTCAAGCCCGAGGGCTCTAAAATTTTAAAAAAAAATAACCAAATCACAAAATCTTTAGTCCAATAGATTCCTGACACTTCTAACTTTCAGAAACTGGAAACAGATATGTAATATTCCTATTAGTTCCCAAGATATTGCATTTTATATTAATTTTGAGGTTGCCGCGGAGGAAATTACGTGTGACCTTGACGAAACTTTGACCCCCTGTAACTCTACCCAAAAATCTTTTTGGCCAAAACTAAAAAAATACGGGTCTCATAATTTTGTTTCTAGAATAACATATCCAAATTTGAGGAAAATTGGAGACTATGAACCGGTCAATTTTTACTTTTCTGGCTGAATTGAAATGGATTGAGCCATAATATGATTATATAAAATAATAGTTAAAAAGTTCAATTTAAATTAAATTCAATTAAATAAAAATAGTTAAAAGGGGTATAGAGCTAAGTTGAGTGCACTCATCTGAAAAGGGGTTTGTCCATAGAGGCACGTGGTACGGCCAAAATCTCTTTACAGGTGGTTTGTTTGCCTTCAAAGTTCAGGTTCCATGGAAAGTTTAATGCTCGGTGCCAGTTGAAGAAGGTACAGGGCAAGGTAGCAGCAGCAGCAGTTAAGTTATTGGAATAGTTTAAGGGAAAAAGTTGAAAGTTATCAGCCAGTGGAACGGGCGGCTGAATGTAAAGGAAGATGGCTGCTGCTACCTTGAACACTTGACCAAGTAGTAAGTTGGGCGACTAGCGCAAGAATGAGAAAGTTTGAAATTGGTCGCCCACAGAGCTGGAGTAAAGATCACGCTACCAACTTCGAAACTATTTAATTATTCATTAAATTACTATAAAATTTTTTCTTTCCAAAAGGAGGAATTATAGGTTTAGGCTAATTAAACAAGTATTATGGAAGAATAATTTCGAATTAGAAAATTAATTTAAAACTAAATATATTACCACTGAACAACTACTATTGAATGAAGAAAATACTGACGGTTGGACTGATTCAGTCAGACTGATAGTATGATTGATCGTGTAAGGGCCCCTTTAGGGCCGGTTTTTTCTTGTTTGGGTAGTTAGTGAAGTGTCTGTTAAAGTGCTTTTTTTTGTAGTGCAGAAACCCTCTTCATTTTTATTCTTATAGTAAAATATATGACATCCCATCATTTTATTTAAAAAAGAAGTAGATATATTTGTTATTTTTATTTTGATTCAACTTATTTTAACAATAACGTGATGAGATGTGATATATTTTACAATATGCAAAAGGTTAGGTCCACTGGTAACTGAGGCAGCTCTCTGTTAAATTAGTCGGAGCCAAAAGCTCTGGGTACGATTTAGCAAAGGGGTGATATTAGAAACACAAGCCTGGCACCAGCATCATAACGTCACGCATAAAAATAACAGAGGCATTCTTCAATATATCCCTTTTTTTTTTTTTTTGTTATTATTCATTTTATGTCAGTCAGGATTATATTTCTAGGACATTTGGCAAGGTGTTGAAGATTATTATTTGAATATATTCTAATATCCAAGTTGAAACTATGTTCGAGGGTTGGCCAACTCCCTCTGGCGCACTCTGGCGAGACGAAGCTGCAACTAAAGCATTTCAAATTTTAAATTTTAGTAAAAAAAAAAAAAATTTTTTTAATTAATTATTTTAATTTATAATATTTATTTAAATTAATTTCAATTTTTATTTTTAATAATTTTTATATTTTATGTCTTTATTAAGTAGAAAACTTCAAAAAACCTTTAATACTGAAGAGAGTTTATTGGAGAGGGTTTCTGCATTGCACACTACCCATAGGTTTTCTTTCTACCCAAAGATCCCATGGACTGTACCTACCCGAATTTCAATATTCGAAAAATACATTATTAAATAAGTATAATATAATAATGTAGTATAATATTAAATAGAATAAGATAAAGCTAGAGTCTCACGAATTTGTGATTTATCGGGAAATGATCTGATGGCCATTATGAAGGTAACTCAAGATCACACGAAATAATCTTAATATAAAATAATTTTCTAAAATTTTCCGGGGAGGGCCCCCGGAAGCACCCCCCCCCCTCCCTCCATTGGTAATTCATGTATTTAACGCTCCCATACTGAAAATTTTGCACGACACGACTGATATTTATGCCCATATTAGTTATATTCATTGATTCTATATGGATGAAAGAAACACTCTTCTATTCATTCTCCGATTTTATAATATTAGTCCAATTATCTTTGGATTAATAAAATAATAAAAAATTTTAAAAATTCGACTCACAACAATTTATTAAATAACATATTTTTATTACAGGATTATTAAACACTCTAGCTATCAAATCTCGATTAAATGTAAAAGCAGACGAAGATTCAGACGTTGTAAAATTTATGAAAGAAGCAGGAGGAATCCTGATCTGTCTTACAAATATTCCTGAGCTTAATATGTGGTGTGAAACAAGAAATTTAATTTATGGCCAAACTAATAATCCTTATGATGTGAGAAAAAACGTTGGAGGATCATCGGGCGGCGAGGTAAATTTATTCTACTATCTTCTTTTTACTTGGACTATGTTGTTACCTACGTTAGGATTGTTAAATTATTTATTTTCTAATAATTAATTGAAAAGTGTGGTTTTCTTTTTTATAATTCCAGTCTTCCATTATCGCCGCATGTGGAAGTCCTTTAGGTATCGGCACAGATATAGGAGGATCTATTAGAATGCCTGCGTTTTTTTGTGGAATTTTCGGTCACAAACCCACAACTGGTAATCAATAATGTGTAGAAAAATTTGATTTTATAATTAAAATACATTTTTTTAATATTAGGTTTAACACCAATGAAAGGATTGACTTTACGATCGGGAAAGGATAAAGATTCGATGGTTTCTGCAGGGCCAATGGTTAAATACGCAAAAGATTTGTCACCAGTACTTCGAATCCTTTTAGGACCCAATGTTAATCAACTAACTCTCGACAAACAGGTATCTTATATTCTATTATAATAAAATAAAATGAGGCTGTATTAATTTTCCAATTATTCAGGACTTTCAAATATCGATAGATTTTTTTTTTAAAACAATCTACCATACCCAGAGGTTGTGCGTCCCTGGGAGATAAAGTCAAAACCACATCCTCCCTTCCGCGCTAGTTCCTGGTCAGTGGTCAGTGAGTGTTGCTAGAGCGTAAGTGACAGAAGATGCCGAGGAGCTTGGCTTTCTATTTTTTTTTTTTTTTTTTTTTTTTTTGTGTTTTTCATTGTTACTTAGTGGCAGGGACACAGATCAGACAGGGAGGGGGGAAATTATTCTTTATCTTAAAATCACAAATTAAGTTAGAGATTGCGGTGTGGGGTTTAGGTGAAACATTTTAAACTGAGGTTGTGTTTATATGTGGGGTTTCACTGAGGTATAATAGCAAAAACAACAAATGTAGATTACACTCGATATATTTCTGGATATTATCCCATCTTCGGAAGTTACAAAAAACTGAGAGAGTGAAAATCCCGTTCTTATATGGCAAGGGTTAGAGGAGGGAGAGAGTGGTAGGAAGTCTAGATGCATTGTGTTTAGTCGGCTTGTGAGGGATATATCTTTGAAACTCACACAAACAACCATCAAATTCATCAAAGCCCAATTTTCATTATATACATACGTGAACAATAGTATTCTATTTTAAAACAATGTATATGAATTATCACCTGACTAACTCTGAGCATAAATATACTAATTAAAGGACTGAAGATGGTTTATAGTAAATAAACCGAAACGTCTCCGGCTGATTGGTAAAGCATTCAGAGTATTTTATTTTTGGCTGCCTCTGCTTCCATATCCCCTGTAATCAACATACACAGCCACTACTTACATCTTAAATTTCATTCATTTGTTTTTGCGACCGGGAAGGAATAGAACAGGCCGGCCCGTCGCACGGTCTGACACCTGTTGAAAATATCGAAGGAAGAGACTGACAAGCAAAGAACTGAAGTACTGCCAGTCCCAGCTAGGGCAGCTCGTGGTCGCCATCCACATACCCACAAGAAGTGGGCCCTTCTCTCAAAAAAAATATTAAATATTAATATCTATTATCGTTTAAAAGATATTAAAAGAAATATAATAGTAGTCTAATATCCTATGGAAAATTTGAATTTATCCAAAAAAATTATTAAAACTCACAAATAGATTAAGTGTATAAAAATTATATAAAATCTATTAACTTTTAAAAAATTTGGCGTTTTTAAATTTGCTTTTTGGCGGGTAGGAGGGTTAGGGGTGGGGCCATAAAAAATTCGAAATTCGCTTCTTAAATGACCCCTAGGGCACAAATGCAATCTACATATATGCCAAAATACAACTTTCTAGGCCTTACAGTTTAGGCTGTGCGATGATTGTAAGTCAGTCAGTAGTCAGTGAGTTCTCTCTTTATATATATAAAGAAAATTAAACTGTAATAAATTGAAATATGAACTTTCTTATTCCAATCCAAAGCCTATAACCTGAGATAAGTGAAGTTTTAAAAAAAGAATAGGTGGGCAGATTTTTTTGCTCTTAAGTATATTTTTTTCATTGTCTCTCAGATGATTATATAATATTTACTTATTCTATATTTTTTAAAATATTTTACAGATTCCCATTGATAAAATGAAATTCCTCTATATCGAATCCAATAATGATCTCCGGATTAGTCCTCTTTCTAAGGAAATGAAAGGCTCAATGCAAAAAGTCCTTGATTATCTCAAATTAAAAGATATCCATCCAGTAAAAGTAATTATAAATATAATTTCATCAAGATTTACATTTTTTAACAATTAATTTTTTGTTGTTTTTAGGTTGAAATTGAAGAATTACAATATTCGTTTAGAATTTGGCGTTATTTCATGACTAAAGAAAATTTTGATTTTGCTAATTTGATTAGTTTAGAACCGGTAATATTTTTTTATTATTTATAAGAATATTTATTTTTTAATTGTTAAATTGATTATCGTTAAAGCATAAACCAGCCGATGGATTAAGAGAACTTTGGATGAAATTGATGGGCAAAGAACGCTTAACCTTTGCAGCAATTATGCGACTCATAGATGAAAAACTTCCAAAAGAAAATCCTCAATGGGCAGAAGAAATAAAAAAAATTATTCTATCAAAATTCGAGGTATTCTAATTAAAATTATTTTATTAGGGTAATTTTACATATATTTTGTTGAGGCTACTACGTTACTTCCCTTCTCTTCCAAATATAACTCGCGTCGTTGTTACCTTACGGTACTTTGTTACATATATGGGTGTGACCATATACCTGGTATATATATATATATAGATCATTCTACAAAAATGGATTAACTTTGGGGTCGAATTTGAAATGCACAATTTGTAACTTTGTTTGTAATGATTTTGATAGACAATAAGTTAATTTTATTATATCCATTTAGTAACACTCAAATGTTTGTATTTTATTTTTTATTTTTTTTTTTTTTGTATTAAGGGGGTTCAGGAGCGACGTCTAAACGTAATTTAAAAAAAAACGACTATTATAAGGAATTTTTCAATGCGGTTTTTTTTAAATGAATTAAATTCATAAGAGATTATTGGGACATCGAGCCATAATTTTTTTAATCACTTATAAAAATATTAAGGAAATTAATTTTTTTGTTATCAAGCATCTTTAATTTTTTTAAAATTTAAAAATGAATTTATTGTTATTATTAATAACATATTAATTAAGAAATTTTTAAAATAAGCTTAGATGATTTATTTAAAAATAAACTTTCAAATTAGTTCAGCATTCTTGTAATAGATGGCAGGCTAGTCTAAGGGTGCGTACACACCTGCGCTCTGCTCCGCTCGCGAGCACCATGTTCGTTAGATGTGTACGTGTTTTGAGATGCTTAAGTTTTTTTAAATGGAACGCCCTGTATATTATTGCATATTTGGATTCTACGGCCAATTTTAGTATGACTTTATGTCATACAATGTATTCTAAAACAAACCGTTTAGCCGCAAATCGGGCTTTTGTGAAAAAACTGCTGTCTGAAAAAAATTGAATATCGAGCGAACCATAAAACTTAGGGGACTGTTCTTTTGTGAGGTTACTAACCATGAAATGTACTAATGTAGGCCAGACGGGTAACCCGGAATTATTCTTGTGTTGGGAGATATGGCTATGCCAATTTGGAAAATTTCAATCATGGATAACTTCATTTTTTCATGGAACATGCTACTTTTTTTTATGCCATGAGACGTAAAAATTAATTATTTTTCAGCTGTATATATATAGATATAAGGTTGTCTATCTTGGGTAGTTTTCTTTTTATTCTAAAATATCTGATAACGAAAAAAAAAAATGTTTATTATAGACAAAATAATTTTTCTTTCCCCCTTGTCCTTGATAAAGCCAAAGCTATTATCAAGTTTTTCACAAATCGCTACCACTATTTATATAGAGTAGGCCTAATTTATAAATTCCAAATGTATATTTTAAAAGAAAAAATAATTCATTCATTTGAATAATAGTCTTGAGATTATTCACTTTATTTTGGAAATAAATATTACATATACAGCGATGAGAAAGTGAAAAATGACAGATTGGGAAATGTCAAATTCAAATGTTTTTTCATTAAATAAATTATTTTGAGTGGTTTTACTTACTTTTTTCAATATAAAAATAATCATTAAACTATTAGTTTCTGTTTCTATGAGTTTTTTTTAGAATAAAATTATTATATAATTATTTTTTAAAAAAATCATTTTTTCGCAATGTATTCAATGGTGCGGTTGGAAGAAAGATGGCCGACAATTCTAACGGTCGCTCGTATGGCCAGACTGATATACAGGGACTCTAACAGCTGGTCACCGAATAGCGTATATCTGGCCTATATTTATATATTTTTATGCTTTTATAAAAGATACATAATATATAATAACATATATACACGTAAAGTATTTATAAGGAAAGATGAATAGGCCTTTTCAGTCCATTAAAAAAACAAAATATAAAAAATATATTTTATTTTATTTTCTCCCAGACCAACGGTTTCGACCGCTAATGCTGCCAGTCTTCCTCAGTGAGGGGAATGTCTGGAATTACAAGAATGCCCTCCCATTACAATTAAAGTATTTATTAAAAATTTTGAAACATATTAAAAAATGTTGTTACCTTATTTGGGAGTGCACTCTAGACTTCCTAGACACCTTTTGTGAAACAATAGCCACCAATGTATCATCCCGACACAGTCAAAATTATAAATGGATTAATTTATTCTCAAATTAGAAAACAAAATTTGATTTTATTTTAAAAATAGATGTTGGCGGCATCTGCCGGTCACCGAAATAACTATTTCCATTCAAAAAAACAACTTCGAATCCTCTTAACAAAAAATTTTTTTACAATGAGATGTTTTATAATTAATTTTTACTACAATCATAACAATACATAAAAATTGGAATTTTAACCTCATACAATTTTACATTAAATTAAACTAGGGTGGGGGATTTTTTAGTCTATAAGCGGTTAATATTGCTCAGTATGAGGATTCCATATGGCTTAATTAAGAATGCCTGAACCCCCAATAGATATATATATTTAATAACGTTTATCGTTAAAGTCTTATATGGCCTAAGTTGCCGAAGCGACTGTGTGCATGGTGTGTGAGTGTGAGTGTGAATGAGGAAAAATGTGAGTGTTTTTTTTATTAAAAAAAAAAAAATTATAATAAAACCTCAAATTATGCATTTAAAAAGGCCAAAATATGCATCAAGAATATTCTGTGTATGTATGTGTTCAATTTTAAGCATGAAGGAATTGAGCTAGGAAGATGAAGATTTATATTTAAGTTAGGCACCCCGCTAGGGCGTGAAAATAAGCTTTTAAACAAAATCGGCCAAAAACTACTAGTACTTTACTGATGTTAATTTTTCAGTTTCAAAAAAAAATCAATTATTTTTTAGATGATATTTAAAATGTATATTCTCATTTTGCTTTTGAAATCTTATGAAGACCACTTAACTCTTGTACTCCATAGGAAAGATAGAAGTCAGGGTATCAAAATAAAAATAGATATTTTCCCATACTTATAAATTTCATTACATCTTCTAATATATCGACGGAAACTATATATACGTATGTCGACACAAAAGATCTGGTGGGACAAGCACAGTACAGTACCTTTGGTAAGGGAAAGTTGTCTGCTGTGCGACAGTCACACCAGATTTTTTAAAATATTTTATTTTGGAACTTTTCGGATTTTCGGCGAGATTTTTTTCGTCGACTTTGTTTTCGGCGAAAAAATTTTCAGCGAGTTTGTTTTCGGCGAGATTTTGCTTAGGGCGAGAAAATTTTCGGGGAGTTTTTTTTTCGGCGAGTTTTTTTCGTCGACTTTTTTTCGGCATAGATTATTATATTACACTGGCACTACATTTAAAATATATTGTATTTTCCTGAAATCAATTACGATTAGAGCCCGGATTCCTATGCAATTGCATATTCTATTTGCTAATAGGTACGTCACTGAAAACCAATTTTCTATCCGAATCATGCCCCCTTGGAGCTAGAGTTCAAATTCTATATTGCATATTTTTGGATATTTGGTCAATATTGCATAAAGTTGCATATTTAAAACTTTTTGGATATTTTAAATTTTTTTTCAGTAAAAGTTTCATTTTATTTTAATTTTTTAATTTTTTTTTCTAAAAACAAAAAAAAAAAAAAAAAAAAAAATTAAACGAAAAAAAAAAAATTTAAAGCCTTTTATTACATTGTAAAAAATAAATAACTATATATTTTTTATTCTTTATATCCTCTTTTAAAAAATAAATTTAGTTTTGCTAGAATCTTCGTTGGATGAATATCAAGTCAGTTGTGTTTCATAGTTCGAAGTCAAATTAATTAAAGAAAAAAAAAATACCAAAACAGGGGTCCTCGTTTGATTCAAAAATTTCGCAATGGATTGCTCCCTATGAAAAGGATAAAATATTTACGACTGAAGGTGATGTTGTTTTTTGCAATCCATGCGTGAAAAATTACGAGCGACGTTTCGATCGATTTTTCCGGCCTTAATCAGGACAATTGTTGTTGACTCGAGCTTGCTTAGAGGAGCTCTTGGCAACTCCTGGCATATCTGTTGGTGCGAACAGCATTAGGGCAAATGTTATGTCGGCCAAGAGCCCCTCTAAGCTCGAGTCAACAACATTTGTCCTGATGAAGGCCGGAAAAATTGACCGAAACGTCGACAATTGTTAAATAAAGCGAAAAAAGAGAAATAATTTTTCTTTAATTGTTTCCGGTTTCCTTACTCTCCTAGAAATCATTATTTACCTTTAATTGGAAGCCATTTACTTAATATTTTTGCCATAAATATATTGCATATTTTAATACTTTTACTGCATATTATATGGCATATTTAGCGGTTTTTGCTGCATAAAAATCCGGGCTCTAATTATAATAAAAATAAAAATTATCCAGCAATTTTTTGTTTTTCGGACCATTTGGCGCCCCTTTGTGAGTGGCGCCTGGGGCATCATGACCCCCCCCCTCGCTACGCCACTGCATAGATGGCGTTAAAACTCACACAGAAATTCTAACGTGGAGCTTTCCAATCTATATATATGTATGATCTCTGCTCTTAGCTTTACGGTTGAAATACTTCCAGGGACTGACGTTTTTATATAAAACACAAAAAATCTGCTAATTGATATGGAATACTTTTTTTTTCTTTTATAAAAAGACAGCAAATCCAGTATATTGCTGAGATAATTATTAATAAATTTCCAAAATATTACTTATCCAGGGACTAACGAATTGATTGTTTACATGCTGATTTTCGACACCAAAATAACTTAACTTTGGGGTCGAATTTTAATTATTTTATAAACAGTGTGTAATATTAGATATTTTTCAAATTTAACTTAAGTCTAGGGACTGACGCTCGGATCGAAGTACGCGACTTTGAAATAAAAAAAATAGGGTAAATTTATTTAAAATCAAAATTTATGACTTAACAACTCTTAATAAAGTATCATAGATTATATCGATATGGATAATAATGATATAAATCTTAGAGTTTAAAATAAATTTGCATTTAAATGTTACCTTTTTGAGCTGGTACTGGTCTAGGCACTGACTTTTTTGGGTTAAAAAGAAGAATATTTTCATTACATTTTTTAAATTTCAATATTTATCATGTGTGCCCAAAGATTATTAACTTTTTCTATTACTTGATGATTAAAAAAAGTCAATATGTTTGGTAGTCACTGAATTATTTGCAATAACGCAATTACGCCAAGTTTACCCATTTTTGTAGAATGATCCATATATATATATATATATATATAGTTAAAAAGTATACGAGATCTATTTATTTGAATATTATTACTCACAAGGGGAGGGCACGACCTTGGGATTTCATTTTGGGATGAAACTTCGGGTGATGATTGTAGACCTTTAGGGGGCTCATCCCTTGAAATAGTAACGCGCAACGCTCAATAGTTTCGGAGAAAATGACGTTTCAAAAATTCAAAGTCCGCTTATATACTAGTTAGGCCTTTATTTACAAATAACGAGAACAAGATAATTCCTCTCACTGAAGCCCTGCATGAGCTTCTTTTAAAGAAGACAGAAGCAGAATAATAGAGTCAAAATATGCCCCTTTTTATCAAAATATAGATTACTGCCAGGGGGCTATCCTATCCGTTTCTACGTCAATCCACAAAGCCAGAAGGGTCCATCAAGCGCGCCTGGCAAACACCCGGGTAATTTACTTCTATCATGATGGAAACCCATATAGAATGAATTCCGCCGAGCCCTGCCCGGTCTGCAACATGAGACTAGAGGAAACTCTTAGACATGTAATATGTGAGTGCCCATAGGCGCCGGAACTGGGGGGGGCAAGGGTACATTGCCCCCCCCCCTGGCATCCTACAGGGGGGGGGGGGCAGAGGGGGGCAAAATTTCTTCTTTTATTTCATTTATTTTTAAAAATGATATATTTTTACTTTTGAAAAATAAAATCTTCTAAATTAAAAAAATAAAAGAGTAAAAAATTCATTTTTTTTCAAATTTTTTCCAAAAATTTTTGATAAAATCACTAGCAAATTTTTTTAAATTTTAATTTTATTAAAATTGTGATTTTATTTAAAATTTTTAAAGTTTTATAGTAGATTTGTTTTTGTTTTATACTATTTGAACATATTAAATTATTTTAATTTTCTAAAAATTTTTTTGCCCCCCCCTGATTCAAATTCGTTCCGGCGCCCCTGTGAGTGCCCCATATACAAGGGATTACGCGAGCGATATTTACCCGAAGTTCGAGCAGATTTGCTCGAGGAAGTACTAACCCCCACCGATGCCATTGCTATCAATAGGCTTTTCTTTTATATGGCGGGAGTCCTGAAACTGAGGGCTTTCGCATTAAACGATTAAATAAACCAACTCGTTTTTGTAAATATCTTATATATTAAAAAAAAATAGATATGTATCGCACAAAACCGAAAATGTAACTCGGAACTCTTGTAATGAGCAAAAGCTCCCAAACAGTAAATAAATAATAAATAATAATAATACTAGTTAGGCTTTCTATATGACAATTGCGACAATAGTCTAGTAGGTAGTGTGTCTACCTACCAAATGGGCGCTTGGGGTTCGAATCTCGTGCACGACTTTTTTTTTTAAATTAAAATATCTATTTTATTGTTTTTACAATTAAATAAATTTATTATTTAATATCAAAGATTATTTATTAATAAATAATTATAATGTTATTTTGCTAACAAAAAAAAGACTAAATTTTAAATCATAATTTAATTATATTCAATAGTAATATTTTAAATAACTACACAAGGAAGGAAGCAGGTGCAGCCAAAATTAAAGCCTCCGATTTTGTTACAATTAATGAGACGTTTCGAGAAAACTTTATTTCCTCATCATCAGTCTTTCCTACAAAAGAAATACATAATATAACACATTAATATAGAATAGAAAGAAAAATTTTTTTAACAATATAAGATAACAGTTACAAATTGTATTTGTCCCGGAGTTGTTAAAAGGGCACAATACATTTACTATGTATTTTCTTTATGGGTGTGTTATTCATTGACTTGTTAAGTGAGAATGTTAAAAATTGTAAAAGCGTCTCGATTATAAATATATTTCTTTCAATATTTCTTAAAATATTTCTATAATTAAAAATTTTATCTTAAAATCTGGTCAATGCTATTTAAATTAAAACGAAATGTTGAAAGAAGAAAGCTTTTCATCAAATCAATAAAGACAAATTTACATAGATATATAAAAATTTTAAAAATTTGTTAACAACAAAATGTATTTTTCCCTCAAAAAATTCCCTTATAAAAACCCCCTTGAATATGTGAGATCGGGCCAAGAGTATGGCAGAGAATCAAATGAATATTTCACAACATTTCGAAAAACCCCTACACGTCCTCAGCACATCTGGAGGCTAGGTCACTAATAACCCCATCATATATGCCGCTCAACCCTTTACATGAAAAGCTTCAGATGAAAAGCTTTCTTCTTTCAACATTTCGTTTTAATTTAAATAGCATTGACCAGATTTTAAGATTAAATTTTTAATTATAGAAATATTTTAAGAAATATTGAAAGAAATATATTTATAATCGAGACGCTTTTACAATTTTTAACATTAGCTGGGCATACACGGAGAGGTAGAACTGTCGGGTTGGACCGGGGCGGTCCAATCTGTCGGGTCGATCCGCCACGGTTAAAACTTTCGTTATCAATTTGGCTTAAAAAAGTGGAGAGTTTGATCTGTCGGGTTGGACCGGGGCGGACCAATCTGTCGGGTCGATCCGCCACGGTTAAAACCGTCATTATCAATTTCGTTTAAAAAAACGGAGAGTTTGATCTGTCGGGTTGGACCGGGGCGGACCAGTCTGCCGGGCCGGCTAAAACCGGCACGGTTAAAACCGCCACGGTTAAAACCGTCATCACTCACAAACGTAAAGGAAAAACCCGCAGATAAACCCGTATAGTTGGCCCGCCACGGGCCAAACCGTACGTGTATGGGCAAAATCTTTGGACCGCGGCAGTTTTAACCGCTGATTTGACCAAATCCGTGGACTTTCGTCTTGACGAAAGTTTTGCCTGCCGACTAGACAGATCAAGTCAAGAATCCATTGGAATTTCCAAGAAAAATGGAAATAGAAAATTATTAAAAAAAAAAGTAATTAATCCTTTCTTCTCCTTTAAATAAAATCTTTAATTATCTGATTCTGAAGCTGCCAAAATAGGATTTAAGGTTCCCTGAGTCCATTTAAGTAGTTTTTGGAATGATGTCTGTGTGTCTGTGTGTATGTCTGTGGTATTTTGCACACATAAACTAGATGTAAAGGTCAAGAACTGAAAAGCTTTTGGTAAACATCGGACCATTAGGGGGCGCTTTAGAAAGAGGGCCAATATTTTTTTCTTACATAACCTATAATTTTTTTTGTATATTCAGAAACTAGACTTTCTCCCGAGTAAAATGCTAGGTCTATATAATATTTGTATCCTAATTTGCCATGACCTTAAATGATATTTAAAAAAAATAATAATAATAAATTTGTTTTTGTGAATGGTAATTAACTAAAATATTTTAGAACATATTAATAGCTTAATTAATTAATAGGGGGAGGGATAACTTATTTTCTTTAAAAATAAATTTGTAAAAAAATTTTTGAAGTAACATGTCCTCCCCTACCCCCTCCAAAAATCGCGACTTAAAGAGATGGTCAGGGGCGGTCAAAACTGTCGCTTGTCCACTAACGAAAAGATCAGACCGTGAGTTCGGACCGCAGTCCAAACTGTTAGATTGATGCGTGGCGGTCAAAACTGTCGCTTGCTCACTAACGAAAAGATCAGTCCGTGAGTTTGGACCGCAGTCCAATCTGTTAGATTGATACGTGGCGGTCAAAACTGGCGCGTGCTCGCCCACTAACGAAAAGATCGGATCGTGAGTTTGGACCGCAGTCCAATCTGTTAGATTGATGCGTGGCGGTCAAAACTGGCGCGTGCTCGCCCACTAACGTAAAGATAAATCCGTGCGTTTGGACCGGCACGGTCAAAACCGACGGTTCTACCTCTCCGTGTATGCCCAGCTATTCTCACTGAACAAGTCAATGAATAACACGCCCATAAAGAAAATACATAATAAATGTATTGTGCCCTTTTAACAACTCCGGGACAAATACAATTGGTAAGTGTTATCTTATATTGTTAAAAAAATTTTTCTTTCTATTCTATAATAATGTGTTATATTATGTATTTCTTGTGTAGGAAAAACTGATGATGGGGAAATAAAGTTTTCTCGAAACGTCTCATTAATTGTAACAAAATCGGAGGCTTTAATTTTGGCTGCACCTGCTTCCTTCCTTGTGTATAAATCAACAGCCACGTACTTCATTGGTTTTAAATAACTACCAAATAAATACACTATTATTTAATAAACTATTATTCAAAATACTATAATTTAGGCTATTAAAAAGTAAAAAGTTTCAATCTTATTTCTTGATTTTACATTATAAGCATTTATACATTATACTTTTTTATTACAAACGTGAGACTGAATGATAATCATCATAAAAACATTTAAAACAAAAATTTTTTCGGCATCTAGCACAATTAATAAAAGCGGAATAATTTTTACAAGAACAATGAATGATTTTTTAAAAGATCAGTTGGAAAACAAACAAACATCATTTACGTTCACAAAAATTTCTCTATTAATAAATAATCTATAATATTAAATAATTAATTTAATTGTAAAAACAATAAATTAAATAATTTAATAAAAAAAAAAATAAGTCGAGGCGAGATTCGAACCCCAATCGCCCATTTGGTGGGTAGACACTCTACCTACTAGACTATTGTCGCCATTGTCATATAAAAAGCCTAACTAGTATATAAGCGGTCTTTGAATTTTTTAAACGTCATTTTCTCCGAAACTATTGAGCGTTGCGCGTTACTATTTCAAGGGGTGAACCCCCTAACGGTCTACAATCATCACCCGAAGTTTCATCCCAAAATGAAATCCCAAGGTCGTGCCCTCCCCTTGTTAGATGGCATGCCCAAATCATAGTTTACATAGTAAAAGAAATAATCCAATATCAAACAAAACCTACATTTTTGGGTTCAACTCCAGGCGACACACCCTTATTTTTTCGGGTATATGAATTAATAAATATTTAATTATAAAATAATTTTTTGAGAAAAAAAATTAAATTATTCATTTATTTTTGTTAACAACATCGCCTTGTTATTCAGTCTATAGAATTTGCTTGATATTGGATTATCTTTTAATATGTAAACAGAGATGCTATCAGTGGCGGATCCAGAGGAGTTTCTCGGGGGGGGGGGGTAATCTGGTGTGATGGTTGCACAGCACACAATTTTTTCTTATCGGTAATTTATAGGTGCATTCTGTAGTTGTTTACCAGAATATATATACAAATCAAATTTGTATTAGTTTTTAAAATTTTATATTAAAAATACAATTTTTTCCCAAAAAATATATTTTTCTCAAGTCTCGGGGGCGGGGGGGGGTAATTACCCCCTCTTGTATCCGCCTTGGATGCTATTGACCATTCCAAAAGGCCAGTGATTTAAATCGAAATGTTAATTTTATATAAATCATTTAAAACAAATTTGTCGCTAGAACTGACTGCATCGTATATAAGCTCTTAACATTTTGTCATCTCTACAATTTGACTCAATGCCTGTACTTAGAGCTCGAAAAATGAACTGAAGATGGCATTATTGAATAAAGCCGTAACTATGTTCAATAATGGGAGTTTCATTTCGAAGAGGCTAATTTCTTGGCTGCCCGCTCCTTCTATTATTAAATTATTACAGTCACTTTACAACTTGACAACTCATTCCTTATTGATTTTATAGAACCTACTTGGACCAAACACAGTTCTTTTATACCCAAGTTCGCCTTACCCGGCTAATTTTCATTATACTTCGCTTTTCAATCCATATAATTTCGGATACTGGGCAATTTTCAACGTTTTGAAGTTTCCTGTTACACAAATTCCATTGGGGTTGGGCAAAGACGGAGTTCCACTCGGCATTCAGGTATTTATTTGTTCCTACACTGAAAAAAAACCTTGTAAATTCAATGGAAATCCCTTCATTTCGTTCCGAAACCTTAATGAAAATTCGTCAATGAGGTTTCTCGTCAATTCAATGGGATATCTTGTTAAAACGGAATTGAAGGTGCTTCTTATAATTTTAAAAGTTTTTCTTGTTAAAAAAACTGACAGTATTTCCCGTAAATTTAAAAGGAAATTTTGTTGAAATGAAATTGACACGATTTCCCGTAATTTTTAAAGGATATTTTGTTAAAACTAAATTTATTGGATTTCTTGTAATTTTAAAATGATTTTTTATTTAATTATGGTTTTAACTTGAATTTATTTCAATCTGCTACAGCTACACTGGTCGGAACACAGGTTTTTAGCGTGTTGATTAATTTAAAAAATTGTTTAATTATTTTTTAAATATATGAATTATCTTTTTACGTTTGACCTGAGAAAAATTAAACATGTACCAGTATTTAAAAAATAATTAAAAAATTTTATTAATTAATCAACACCCCTAAATGATTTTTTGTCAAAAACAATTTGATAGGATTTCTTATGATTTTAAAGGGATGCTTTGTATAAAGAAAATTATGTGAAAAAATCAAATTTACAAAACTATAACATAAAAAAATGTTTTTTTATTCTAAGAGTTAAAAGCATTAAATTACAACTCATTTGTAATGTACAAAATAGAGTGTTAACAAAATAGATGCTTTTTATTATTGGCTGCATCCTCTTTTTATATCATTAATCTAATTATAATACAGCCACAATTCGTCATATATTAAAATTATTATATTAAAAAGTTGATTAAATTTTAATTTTTAATCTTACAGATTGGGACATAGCTATTTTTAATATAGAGGGGAAAAGCCTTCGAATTAAAGGCCTAAAAACCCTCGAGTCCTAACAAAAATAATCATTCGCCGCCGCTATTCACCAATTTTGTTTCGTTTCACCACTTTATAAACGTTTAATTTTTTTTTTTTTTTTGCTTCTAGGGGGGGGGGCAGCTGCCCCCCCCCCCTGCCCCTCGCTGGGTACGCCCATGATTCGACCTATTTATTGTTTGCCTTAAAAAAGGCACGAACCTTTTTCACATAAGAATAAACAAAAATGTATTTATTAAATATAAAATATAAATATTTTATTTTTTCAAAATAAATTTATATCGAAATAAAAATTATCCCAACGTTTTAATCAGAAAAAAAACAACTTAATTTTGTTTTTGAATGAAATGCGTAGGACTTTTCTAGCTGTAATTAGACAATTTCTAAAATGAAAAAATTCAGAATATTCATGTTTTAACATTGAATCCGTTCGAGGGAGAATTTAAACATGTTAAAAATTCTTCTATTCAGAGAAAAAGAGAGAAAGAAAGAAAAATAATCAAACAAAAACAGAAGAGGGTGAGAGTGAGAGCGTGAGAAAGAAAGAGAGAGAGAGAGAGAAGGGCCCCCATATTTAAGGGTTGAAATTTAGAAATGTGTTCGAATTTTATTCAAAAATAAAATTTGCATACATAATTTATAGCTGAGATGTTATATTAATAAGAGGGTAAAAATGAGAAATGCAGCTAAGGTTATTTCTTTATTTGGTCAATTCACACAGCTGACGTTTCGGTTCCGTGTTTGAACCATCTTCAGAGCTATAATCATACACTGTAAAAAAAAATTTTAATTTTAGTATGTTTTAGTATAGTAAATTTACAAATTTTCCTTGTAAATGATAACTACCATACATTTGTATACTAAATTTACAAATCTATGCATTCAAAAAATTTTTACAACCAAAAAACATTTTAAAATTACAATTCTCTTGGAAAATTAGAGTAAATATTGTAATTTTACCATATGATTTCTAATTTTACAATACAACGGCATTGTAATTTTAGAACACGGTTTGTAATTTTAGAAAAGAGTTTGTAATTTTACAAAAAGGTTTCTAATTTTACAATACAAGGGTATTGTAATTTTCCTTTTAAGTCTCTCTGAGACGGTCAACATGGCCGACTTTGTTTCGACTGCTTTTTAGCTTTCTTAATAAAGATATTTTTGGCACTATAAGGATTTATTTAAGTTATAATAATACAAAAAATAATAATATTATGATAACTTTAAGTTTATTTTTTATTTTATTATTTAGTAAAAATAGTTTACAATGAAGTCATACTTGAATGCCAAATAGCAGAGATAGATCATTAGTTAACAGGTGATTCGATGGTCAAATGGACTAGGCAGCAAGGCTTCTACAAAAAAGGTCAGTGTTCAAATCCTGGAGGAATTTTTCATTAAATAAAAATATTTATTTCACTCCATTCAGGTAGAGACGTCCCCTAAAGGTCAATAAACCTATGATGGGTCCAGTCGTAAATTTTTTTTTTTTTTTTCTAAATATTAGTAAAATTACAAACATTTGGATTGTAAAATTGCTAAATATTTGTAAAATTACCAGACATTTGGATTGTAAAATTGCTAAATATTAGTAAAATTACCAAATTTGGACTCGAAAATTGCTAAATATTGGTAAAATTACCAGACATTTGGACTCGAAAATTGCTAAATATTAGTAAAATTACCATACATTTGTAAACGATTTTTGCAAAGAGTTTTGTAAAAATATCATTCAACTGTATAGTAAATTTAGTATCTATTGGTCTTGGAAATTTGCTTACAACAAAAAAATTGTAAAATCATCGAAATTTTTTTTACAGTGTACATATACAAGCGATATGAGAAATTATTACAATTATTACATTCAATAGATTCAAATTATATTTTACCTGGCGGAAAGTCATTATGAAAGTGTCATAGTGGATTTTATTCAAACACGGAACCGAAACGTCAGCTGTGTGAATTGACCAAATAAAGAAATAACCTTAGCTGCATTTCTCATTTTTACCCTCTTAAAAAAAATATCGTATATCCCTAAACCCCAAGGGCCCCGGGACCTCTCAAAGGGAAATTTTTATTAAATTTTGTTTTTACTTGAGCCCTGAGGGCCCCGGGGCCTCTCAAAGAGAAATTTTCATTAAATTTTCTTTTTACTTGAGCCCCAAGGGCCCAGGGGCCTCTCAAAGAGAAATTTTCATTAAATTTTCTTTTTACTTGAGCCCCAGGGGCCTCTCAAAGGGAAATTTTTATTAAATTTTCTTTTTTTTATCTAAATTTTCCCATTTTTACTTGAGCCTTGAGGGCCCCGGGGCCTTTCAAAGGGAAATTTTCATTAAATTTTTTTTTTAATAAATATATGGGAGCCTATGCCGGCTCGGGGCCTGGGGCGGACCGCCCCCCTCGCCCTCCCCTCGGTACGCCACTGCGAACACCCCCCAGCCGGGGTGAAGACCACCAATGTAAGAAAAAGAAAACGAGCTCAGAGGAGATGCCTGAGGAAGAGAGTTTAACCACCTTAATGAGAAAGATTCTCGAACAACTGAAGGAGATTAAGACGTAGAATATAAAAACAAGAGAGGAGGTCGAGGCTCTTAAAAACGGGATGCAGGACGAAAATAAAAAACTACATGCTGAATTAGATTCTCTCACTAAAAAAGTGAATGATCTGGAAGAGTCCCTGAACAAGAAACAAGAAGATGAAAGATCTCAAAATATTAAGAAACAAAATAAACTTGATAGCAAAATAGAGTTTTTGAAAAAAGAAAATATTAACCTCAAAAAGCTCTTCTATGCAAAAGAGGAGAGAGAGAGAAGATTAAATTTGATAATACGAGGATTAAATAAGATTAATCAGGAAAAGAATGAAAATACGTACTGGAAAGGGTCCCAAAAAACGGAAGAGCTTAAAAGGTAGAGAAACTGAGGGCCGTCGTAAGATCCAAACTAACACTCTGAATAATGTCAATAAACTAAAAATAATTGCATGGAACAGTCAAGGTTTCGGGAATTTTAAAAATCTAATATCACTCGATCCAGAAATACTACAGGATTATAACATTTTAGCCATATATGAAACCTGGCTCGTTAATGAACCAATTATCGATTCTATTGTAAAAGAAAATTTTAATTTACTCTCCGCCAACGCTGTGAAGGAAAAAATCAAGGGGAAGGGCAAGTGGCGGACTACTTTTGCTTGTGAAAAAAAATTTAAAAATAAACCTTATAGAAAAAAATCACCTATGGATTTTATGCGAAATACAAACAGAAAAGCTAAAATTTATCTTATGCGTCCTGTACTTTCAACCTAATAACGATATAGACATATGCCTGGATCTTCTATATGATAGTCTTCTGGCCATTTCTGAAACAAACTCATATTTGATGCTGATCGGCGATTTTAACTCAAGAATCGGAGATTTTAACCAGCTGGGGGAGGAGATGTTCGGGAACAGTAATGTCTTGGCAGAAAGAAGATCCCTTGACGAACTTGTAAATCCAAGAGGAAGGAGGCTCACCGAATTCATGGAGGGGAGTGGACTCCTG